>JBBPLO010000806.1:0-14606 GCA_038089835.1 Retiboletus flavoniger | reverse complement strand
CACCCAAGCAACAGAACTCACTAAAGCCGAAGCCCTTAGTGCTCCAAAAGTTACTCTTCCAGAAGAGTACCAACAATTTGCTTCCATCTTCTTGAAGGACGCCACCAACCATCTCCCACCTATGTGACCTTACAATCATGAAATCAAACTCAAATCCGATTTCGTACCCTCTATTGGTAAGATCTACCCACTGTCCTCCACGGAGAAGGAAGCAGCAGACCAATTCATCAATGAAAACCTCACCACCAGGAAAATCTCCCTGTCTAACTTCCCACAGGCGTCCCCCTTCTTCTTCATTCACAAAAAGGACAGAGGACTATGTCCTTGTTAGGACTACAGAAAGCTCAATGAGGCAACTGTATGAGATGCCTACCCACTACCCCTGATCTCAGAACTTATCGACAAACTCCAAGATGTCAAGAAGTTCACCAAATTCGACATCCAATGGGGGTATAATAATGTCCAAATTAAACCCAAAGATCGGTGGAAAGCCACCTTCGTTACCCACTGGGGACTATTTCAACCAAACATAATGTTCTTTGGACTTACTAACTCCCCTGCCACATTCCAACGTTTCATGAATGACTCCTTCCACGATCTGATCGCCAAAGGATGGTTAGTGTTATGTGCGATGTAAGCTAGTGGAGGAGCTGGCTTGGTAGGATCTTCTACAGGTCCAAGAGGCATAGCACATCCATCAAGGAGTCTTGAAAGAGAATCAAGGTCTTATCAAGAGAGTCAAGTAGGAATCGAGGTGGCAATGATCAGGGAGGAGTGACTAGCATTGTACGCACTAAACATGTAGGTCAAGAATGGGGTACAAAGGTATGTGCTAGTGGTTTATATACTAAGGAAAGTGAGCACGGACCATGGAAGGTCGGGGAAAGCAAAGGAAGCTAGGGAATGACTAGGATCTACATGTCAGTGATAGATAAGCAAGGATACATGTGACAGTGGAGCTAGGGTGGTGAGGAGCATATGACAAGATAAGCTAAAGATAGAGCAGGGTCCAGACGTAGGGGAGGCTGTGGGTATAGAAGATGCGAGGGGGATGACTAAGGGTATGCTAAGGAAGATCGAGGACAAGAGATAGAGCGGGAGTGGGGTGGACCAGGCTGTGGACTAGAGACGATAAGGGTGAAATGGAGCAGGTGCAGGGTAGACTGGGCCGTGGACTAGAGACAATAATGGAGAAACAGAGCAGGTGTGGGGTAGATCGGGCCATGAGCTAGAGACGATAATGGAGAAACAGAGTGGGCGCAGGGTAGACTGGGCCATGGAGGAGACGATGATGGAGAGACAGAGCGGGCATGGGATAGACCAGGCCATGAGCTAGAGATGATGATAAGAAACAGATAGGGGAGAAGCCTATCTTCAGGGAAAAACTGTAACAGTTAGTCATTTACATGGACGACCTCCTCATCTTCTCCCCAGATGATGCTACCCATATCAAATGTACCAAATGCATCCTCCAAAGGATGGCTAAACTTGACCTTCACCTCAAACTAGAGAAATGCAAGTTCACCACTGACAAGATTGAATACCTTGGAATGATCATCTGACCGGGCCATGTCACCATGGACCCTGTCAAACTCGAAGGAATCTCCAAATGGCCTTCCCCCACCTCTGTGAAGCAAGTCTGATCCTTTCTTGGCTTCACTAACTTCTACCAGTGTTTCATTGCCAACTACTCCACCATTACCCGACCACTTATCAACCTCACAAAAAAGAATCAACCCTGGCAATGGTCTCCCAAGTGTCAAATGACATTCAATACACTAAAGGAGTGCTTCCTCACATGTCCTATCCTATGCCTTCCCGATACTGCTGCCCAATTTGCCATCACCACTGACGCCTCTAAATTCACTACCAGTGGAATCCTCCAACAGCTTGATGAGAATGGGGAATGGAAACCCTGTTCATTCATCTTCCAGTCATTCCTCTCCATGGAATGGAACTATGACATCCACGACTGTGAACTCCTTGTGGTTATCTGCACCCTCCAGGCATGGAAACACTACTTCCATGGATCCTCTTTTCTGGTACAGGTCTTTACAGATCACAAGAACCTTACCTACTTCTGCAAACTCCAGGACCTAAACTGCCACCAGGCCCACTGGCTCCTTGACCTCACTGACTTCGACCTGAAGTTCTCGTACACCCCTGCAGCTCAACTTTCCAGTCCCGATGCTCTCTCTTGTTGTGCTGACCATGACTCTAAAGAATCAGATAACTCCGATACTACCCTTCTTCCCACCGACCTCTTCGTCTCGTCTATAGATACCCTTCTCACTGAACAGGTCAAAGAAGGCTGTTGTTACAATTTTACTTCCTTTCCATTGCATCATGTTGCTCATCCAATATGCGTCCATCCTCTCTTATTGCGGACGGCATATCCCTCGTGTTCGGACCACATATATGTTCTTGTGCAGACCCTCCTCTCTCTTTCTCTGTTGCCTCCCTTTAAACAATGCTTACATCATGTGTTACAAATGCTCTGACCCCCTAGCCTTTTTCTTTGTCACATGTCCTCGTCCCTTGTCCCCGTGTCTCCCATACCCCAGAGATCCCCTCATCCTACCCCTAGTCCTCAGCTATCTCCAAGTCCCCTCTAGCCTTCTCTCTAGGAACCTCCATGTGATCTTCACGTGACTGCGTATCCCTCGTGACCCTTGTGATCCTATCCACGTGACTCTTACGCCTAACCTGCATCTCGAGTAGACTGGTGTCTTAGCGCGTCCCAGTCCTCCCCATTGTCTCGTTCCGGTACTCCCTGTGGACTACCTTATCTCCTAGCTTACACATCCCTCCCACATGTCCCCTTATCCTCTGTCTTGGCACTACTGCATGCCCCTGTCTTAGCCCATGCGTCTACTTACGCATCCCCCTCGTGTTCCCTCGGCCTATGTGGCCATCACATGCTCCTCATGGTATGCCTGCTTATCGACATATCATATCTCTTCTATAGATATACCCCATCGCTCCTCATGGACTCCTTATCATAGTAGCCATAACTCACCCAGATTCCCTGGTCCGTGCATTGCCCCTTGAAGCTATATAAGTCATACATACATACCCATGTACCTTAGTCTTAGCTTTCTGGAGTTCCTCCTGGAACCACCTCTGGAGTCATCTCTGGAGCCTCCTCTGGACTCTTGTCTGGAATCCACCTTGTTCCCCCTCTCCTTGCCCTTTGGGGCCATCTTGAGGCTTGGCCTCTCCTCTGAGCCTATATCCGAAAGTCTTGATCACCCTCTTGACCGTAGGATCCTGCTAGGACAGTTCTGTCACGTTCCCCTAGCACGTTATAGGTTCCAGCTTTCCAGCACGCAGTGTACCTCGAGCTCCCCTCTAGATACGACCATAATATCATGTCTACATCTTTGGACTCTCCTTCTAGCTAAGTTCTCCTTACACTTAGTCATCATCCTTTCTTCCATAGTGTTCCTCTTGATTTCAGGGTCTGTGTGCCATCCTTTCCTCTATAAATAGATAGTTGCCTGCACTTGTAATTCTCATTCTTGATCTGTGCAATAATAGCATACTATCTTGAGTCCTCCAAAGTCCCCTGCCAAGTTCTTAGCGATTCTAAGAACTTATCCTCAGCCTTAGTGAATCTAAGGGTCATCTGAAACCTTTCGATCTTCTATCAGACGTTGGTCTCCTTGTGAGTATTGCCTGGTAGTCAAGACTCCCTTGAGCCCTAGTCTCCTCTTGTACGCTAAGCATAACAGCTGTAAAACTGACACCACCGCCCTCACCGCTCTCCAATCCATTTCTAACAAACTCCCTACCTCCTTCTGCTCCCATCTCTCACTGTGGCAGACTATTGATGGCATGCTTATGTACAATGGCCATGTCTACACCCCACCAGAAGCCTGCCAAGCCATTCTGGCCAAACACCACGATTACCCATCTGCTGGTCACCCTGGCTACCTCAAGACCCAACAACTTGTCTCCGCCCAATATTGGTGGCCTGCCATGGCCACCTACATCAAAAACTATGTTGACAGCTGCACCACCTGCCAGCAGAATAAAGCCAACACACACCCCACCACGCCACCCCTCATGCCCATCAAGTCCTCATGCTCCCACCCCTTCCAACAGATCTTCTGCAATCTCATTACAGATCTCCCCCCCTCCAGGGGTTTTGATAGTCTCCTGGTCATGGTCGACCATGGCCTTATGAAGGGGGTAATTCTCTGCCCTACTAAGAAAACCATCACTGCGGCCAGAATGGCCACACTTTTTGCCCACAAGGTATACTCCCGATTCGGCCTCCCTGACAAAATTATCTCTGACTGAGGCCCCCAATTTGCCTCGGCCTTCTCCAAGGAACTTGGCTGAATCCTCAATTACAAACTCACGCTCTTCATCACCTTCCATCCCCAAACAGATGGTGAGACCAAACAAATCAACCAAGAAATCGAAACCTATCTCTGCATCTTCTGTGGAGATTCCCCTGCCTCATGGGCAGATTGCATCCCACATGTGGAATTCACCCACAACCACTGACCCGACTCTGTCACTAACCAATCCCCATTCTTCCTTCTTATGGGTTACGAACCTAACCCTTTACCCACCGTAGTCCCTTCATCTTCAGTACCTGCCATCGAACAACAGCTCCAAGAACTCTCTTCTGCTCGCAATGAAGCACTAGCTTCCCATGAGCTTGCCTGCCAAACTATGGCTGCGAGTGTTACTGTTTTTCTCCTATTTCATCGTATACTTCTTATCACTTCTTTCGTTCGTTGGACTAACTGGAGACATGTACCCTCTTCATGTCTTTCCTCAGCTTACCTTGTCATCGTAAGCTCCTCTGCTATTTCTCTAGTTCAATTACATGTCGCCGATCATGGCTACTCTTTAACTATCTCATCGGACTAACGCCTCCTCGCTAGTTCTCTCATACTAGCTCGTGTTCCATTACCTTCGACCAATTTCCATCTCTCTTAGTCATCTTACTTCCTCCTTGTTCCATTTGTTTCCATGGTCCGTGCGCTGGTTCGTCTCTATAAATACTCGTAGCAATCACCATTGTATCTCATACTTGATCTGCGCAATACAAGCGTAACTTTTGTGTCATCTCTCGTCCACACCTTAGTCTCTCAATCCTAGTCCCAATCCTTCCTCTTAAGAAGTCGGTCTCTTCGTGAGTATCGCCTTAAGACGAACGATCCCCTCGAGACCTTTGTTTGTACACTTCGCGTAACAAAAGATCAAGTATCTCCCTGGTCCCACCTGTCTAGGTGCCGGACCTATAAACCTTCACCACATCCTACCGAGCACCTGAGGAAGAAGACTCCGATCTTCCTGACCTCACCTGATATCGAACCTCTCGAAGAATCACAGGTTCCAGCCGAACTCCCCTTGACCCATCGTTTGTAGGACAAACCCCCCCTCGTCCATCCCCTGCAACCCCTAGCCAACCAAACCCTTGTCAACCAAGCCCCCCTCCTCGCCAACCAACCCCCCCCCCTCATCAACTTAGTCCTCCCCCTCCCCGCACCCCAAGCCCCATCAATTGGTCTAGATCATCCTTGCCCACCATGCCCTCTGAACTCAAAGCCGCCCTCCCCGCAGACTTCTCCAGCCTCTCCTCTGATGCCTCCTGATGGATGAAAGCCATAAAGGCGTATTTCCAGATCAATAACGCCCTCTACCCTGGTGATCCCGAACGGATCATGACCGCTCTAAACAAAATGCCCACTGGTCGAGGAGCCTCCTTCGCCAAGGCTTGGTATGATAAGATGGCCGATGTGACCATCATCGCTGGAAAAACCTTCAATGACTTCATCAAAGACTTCGAAACCACTTTCTTCCCCTATGACGTCCAAGCCTCCGCCCACATTGAGCTTGCCAAACTTCACCAAAAGATCTCTCGCTCCAGAGACGGTTTTCAACAGTTCATCACTGACTTCCAGAATCTCTCTGGAAAGTCAGGAATCACTGACAAAATTATGCTCATCGATCACTTCGCCCTTGGACTTGACCATCAGATCACCACTATAATTTTATCCATGGGAACTGTTCCCACCACCATCGCCGAATGGGTAACCAAGGCAAAAGCCTTCCACGCCCAGAAAATGAGAATCCTCGCACTCCGAACTGGCTCCACTCCCACCCCCTTCTCTTTCAATCAGCGAACCACTCAAGACCCCAATGCTATGGAGGTCAACACCACCACTTTGGCAAAGCTCACACCCACCGAGCGAGCCAAATGTATCAAAGAAGGAAGATGTTTCCGCTGCTGAATCGTTGGTCATGATGCCCGAAACTGTCGAAAGACCAATAACCCCAATGCCAACATCCCTCGAACTGTCCAGATACGAACCACCACCACCGCCCCCCCCAATACCCCCTGCGCTCGACCCCCCGCCCCTCCCCCGAAACCAAGCTCTCCATTGGAACTGTATGTCAATTCCCTTCGCATCGGGGGCAAAGACGAAAAAGAAATTCTCTCAGTACTTAAGATGTGCTATGAGGAAGACCCTAAGGAAGTTCCTGGAGAAACAGTTAACGGGATCTCCACTGCCAAAATCCAAGAAGTAAAGGATTTTTGAAACGAGAAGTAACCTCGACATTTACTTCTTCCAATGTACTAGTAGCTTTGCCAAACAATAGAACCCTGCGTCTCAAAGTCACTATACAGCAAACCGTCGACACCACCGCCCTCATAGACTCCAGAGCAACAGGAAACTTCATTGACCCCAGACTCCTCCCCAAAGGACGCTTCTCTCTTCAACGACTTTCTACTCCCATTCTAGCATTTAATGTAGATGGCTCCGAAAATCGATCTGGTCGAATCAACTGGGCAGTCAAAACGTCTATCAACTGTGGCACCATGACATTCCCAGAAAAACTCTTTGTCCTTCGCCAAAAAAGACCTCAAATTATTCTCGGTACCCCCTGGTTAACCACTTGGAACCCCATCATCGATTGGCAAACGCGCACCTTCATGTTCCCTTCTTGGATGCCTGAGAGGGTTGAGAGGTCTCTTCGTGAGGATCCTCCCCTGAATGGCTTTCTTGAAGAATCCGTGAACAAAACAACCATCTCTACCGAACTTGCCATCACCTCCCAAAAGAAAGATACATCCATTCCCGAATTCTGTTTGGATTTCGCCGACATTTTCACCAAATCCACCCACAACCAACTCCCTCCCCATCACCCCTTTGACCATACCATTGACCTCAAGGACACCTTCCGCCTGAAAATCGCCAAAATCTACTCCCTGAACCCCACAGAAAAAATCGCTCTCCAAACGTTCGTGGACAAACACCTCAAAACTGGCCGAATTGTCCTGTCCAAATCCCCCCAAGCCTCCCCGTTCTTCTTTGTACCAAAGAAGGACGGATCCCTTTGCCCATGCCAAGACTATCGATACCTCAACAGCCACACCATCCGCAACGCCTATCCCCTACCCCTCATATCGGACCTCATAGACGAGATGAAAGATGCGGACTACTTCACCAAGATGGACATTTGTTGGGGCTATAACAATATCCACCTCCACGAAGAAGATCAGTGGAAAGCCGCCTTCATCACCCCTCTGGGACTATTCGAACCTACCTGTATGTTCTTCGGTTTCTCCAATGCACCCTCCACTTTTCAAGCCTTTATGAACCACATTTTTGCGGACATGATCGCCGAGCGTTGGCTAAAGATCTATATGGACGACCTCGGCCTCCACACCAAAGGGACTCTCTCTCTCCACCACGAACGCACGCGACGAGTCCTCCAGAGATTACGGGAAAATAACCTCTCCCTAAAGATCACCAAATGCTCATTCGATACCCCCACCATGGAATATCTGGGACTCATAATCAGCCAAGGAGAACTTCATATGGACCCACTCAAACTCCAAGCCATTCGCGATTGGAAACCTCCCTCTTCGGTAAAAGGAGTCCGTTCATTCATCGGTTTCACCAACTTCTACCAGAAGTTCATCCCCAACTTCTCCAACATCGTCGCCCCCCTCACTCTTCTTACCCGAAAAGACCAGCCTTGGATCTGGACCCCCCTGCAGGAACGCGCATTCTCCTCTCTTATCACGTCGTTCTGCTCCGCCCCAGTTCTTTCACTCCCAGATCTATCTAAACCATTCTCTGTCATGACGGACACATCCCTTCTTGCAGCAGGTGCAGTCCTTATGCAACATGATGTCAACGGCGATTTACAACCCATTGCCTACTTCTCAAAAACTTTCGCCCCTGCAGAACGCAACTACGACATCTACGACCGAGAACTCCTCGCCGTCATTCTCGCCCTCACAGAATGGCGACACTACCTCCAAGGATCCTCACTCCCCGTCACCATTATTACTGACCATAAAAACCTCTCCTACATACGTGACCCTTGCAAACTCTCCTGTCGCCAAGCCCGCTGGGCTCTCTTCCTACAGGACTTCGACATCCTATGGAAAGTCACCCCCAGCCCCCAAATGGGCCCTGCCAATGCACTCTCCCGTCGCGATCATATCGACACCTCCTCCAACAATCTCGACGCCTCCATCCTTCCTGATCCTGTTATCATCAACGCCTTAGACCTCTCCCTAGCCAATCACATTAAATCTTCCTCCACCACTGACCCCCTCGTCCTTGATGCCTTGACCGCCCTCTCCTCTGGCTCCCCCCTCTTTCCACGCTCCTCCCTATCCGACTGGTCCTTCGATAACGGCCACCTCTTCTACTGCAATCACATGTATGTGCCCCCCGCCGTTCGATCCTCCCTCCTCCATTCCCTGCATTCTTCCCCTCTCTCGGGCCATATGGGCACCTTCTGCACTCAAGCAATCCTAGAATGTGACTTCTGGTGGCCAGGACTCTCCTCCTTCATCCGCAACTTCATCAAAGGTTGCCCCACCTGCCAACAGTCTAAACCTAACACTCATCCCACCCGACCACCTCTATCACCCATCGCTTCCACTTCCCCTCTCCCCTTCTGCCAAGTTTCCGTGGATCTCATCACGGATCTCCCACCCTCCGATGGTCACGACTCGATCATGGTCGTGGTCGACCAAGGTCTTAGTAAGGGGGTAATTTTCATCCCCTGCTCAAAAACCATCGACGCAGCTAGTGTAGCCCTCCTATTCTACGAAAATGTCTTCAAAAGGTTCAGTCTCTATGACTCCGTCATCTCTGACAGAGGACCCCAATTCGCCTCTGCCTTCGCCCTTGAACTCGCCCGAATACTCAAATACGACATTCGCCTGTCCTCCGCCTACCACCCTCAGACGGATGGCCAAACCGAACAAACAAACCAAGAGTTAGAAATCTTTTTGAGAATCTTCTGCGCCAATAACTTCAACTCTTGGTCATCCTTACTTCCTGCTGCCAAATTCCACCATAACTCTGCCCCACATTCTTCCACCAAAAAATCTCCGTTCTCCTTACTCTACGGTTACGAACCTCGATCCTTCCCCCCCTTTGGAAAAACCTTTATCCCTGCTCTAGAAGAACGCCTCTCTTCCCTAGACTCCTCCCGAAAAGAAGCCCTCGCAGCTCACGAGATAGCTCGGAAATTAATGGCATTCCGTTCCTGGAAAAAGTTCACCCCATGGAAAGTTGGAGATAAGGTATGGCTAGAAACCACTAATCTCCGACTTCAATACCCTTCCAGGAAACTCTCTCCCAAACAACTGGGACCATTTGAAATAACCAGAGTCTTATCTCCCTTATCTTACCAACTCCACCTTCCCCGTTCCTGGCGAATCCACGATGTCTTCCACGCCTCCCTGTTATCTCCCTATCACACCACGACCGCCTTCGGCCCGAGCTTCGACAAACCCCCACCTGACCTTATCAATCAGGAAAAAGAATACGAAGTCGCCGCTATCTTAGCACATAAAGGCCCCGCCCATAGCTGAAAATACCTCACCGCTTGGAAAGGATACCCATCCTCTGAAAACACTTGGGAACCCGAAAGCAATCTCCGACACTCTGCAGACCTCTTATCCGCTTATAAGGATTCCCACCACCTTTGAGTTCGATGCTGGTAATCGACAGTCTCTTCGTGAGTATCTCTTACCCACACCAAACCCAAACCCAAACCCAAACCCAAACCTCCCTCGCACCCCTCCAACATGTCTTTCCTCACCTCCGCCATCGCTGCCTCCCCCCTCGCTGGTCGAGTCTCTCCCTTACGCACTCGCAACGTCTATCCCACCTACCTCCCGGAACAAGCAATCCTGGAACTTTACGCCGATGTCCTAGACTCCCCCGCCCTTGTGTTTATCATCGAGCAAGACAACATGTTCAATGATGACTACATCACACAAGATCTCATCAGAGCATTCCACGGGATGTCGCGATTGGCTTGCATGATCTGGTCATCCCCTTCCCCTGACCACGTGGCATACTTCTCCCTCACCAGCATCTCTCGGAACATCCTCCTTTCTTTTTTTCACTACGGCTTCCACACGTACATTGAGTCCATTCCCCCTATCGATATTTACCCCGTTTTTCGCCAAATCTACATGTCTCTCCCACAGGACCAGCGCGACCGTTATGCCACTTCTGTAGATAACTTTTTACTTAATCATCCCCGTCAGCTCGCACTCCCGGTACCCCCCCCTCGTTCTCTCACCCTCGCATCTCGACTTTCCTCCCCTGCCCCCGCTGACACCCCTACCACGGTAGCTTCTGATGAATTGGACAATGACTCTGATTCCACAACTGATGACCTCGTTGCCAACGCTCCCCTAGCACCTGCCATCTCTTCCCACCCTTTGGGCAACGTCTTATCTTCCCCCACTCACGTCCTGCCTTGCCATCACCTACTCTGTCTTCCCTTAGCCACCGAAACCACTCATTGCTTTCACTGTGATGGCCTTGGTCACTATCAACAGAACTGTCCTACCTATCAATGCCCCCATTGTCACACCACCCAACCCGGACATCTTGCCCGTGAATGTCTTACTACTCAATGCAACTTCTGTCATCACTGGGGACATCTCGACAGATTCTGTCCCACTCGTGTCTGTGGAACTTGCTCTCGAGTTGGGCACATCATCAGCAATTGTCCTTTTGAGCGTGCTACCCCATCTCAGCAGTTGGCGATCTATGGTCCCTCCCCCTCATCTGCTACCTAACTCTTGGGGTCGACAGGGATTGGTCATCAAGCCTGGGGCTCGATTGTACGAGAGGGGTAATGTTACCGTTTTTCTCCTATTTCATCGTATACTTCTTATCACTTCTTTCGTTCGTTGGACTAACTGGAGACGTGTACCCTCTTCACGTCTTTCCTCAGCTTACCTTGTCATCGTAAGCTCCTCTGCTATTTCTCTAGTTCAATTACATGTCGCCGATCATGGCTACTCTTTAACTATCTCATCGGACTAACGCCTCCTCGCTAGTTCTCTCATACTAGCTCGTGTTCCATTACCTTCCACCAATTTCCATCTCTCTTAGTCATCTTACTTCCTCCTTGTTCCATTTGTTTCCATGGTCCATGTGCTGGTTCGTCTCTATAAATACTCATAGCAATCACCATTGTATCTCATACTTGATCTGTGCAATACAAGCGTAACTCTTGTGTCATCCCTCATCCACACCTTAGTCTCTCAATCCTAGTCCCAATCCTTCCTCTTAAGAAGTCAGTCTCTTCGTGAGTATCGCCTTAAGACGAACGATCCCCTCGAGACCTTTGTTTGTACACTTCGCGTAACAGCGAGATCTCATCGCCCCTTCAAACCATTCAAGAAGGGCAACCAGGTTTGGCTCGAAGCTCGTAACCTCTGCCAAGAACTCGCTAACCCAAAATTCTCCCCAAAAAGAGAAGGACCATTTGTTATTGCTGATGTCCTCTCCACAGTTACTTATCAGCTAATGCTGCCAAAGACGTGGAAGATCCACCCAGTCTTCCATGCTTTTCTCTTATCATCCTATCAGCAAAATGCCATCTATGGGCCCCATTTCAAAAAGAACCTGCTGGATCTCATTGGTGGACAAGCGGAGTACAAAGTTGAAAGAATCATATGTCACAAAGGTGCTTCAGATAAGCACCACTATCTGGTCAGGTGGAAAGGATATTCCACCAACGATGACTCCTGGCTTCCCAAAAAGGAACTCAAGCACACATGGATCATCCTGTCTGCTTATAAGAAGGCAAACCCCCACACCTTCTCTACTTAGACCTCCCTTTTTTCCCCACTTCATAGTACTACAAAACTCTTCCAGAAACAAAAACCATCATGTCTCACAAAAACAACAATGCCATGTCTCCTGTTTCTCTCTCTATCTCTACCATATCCTCACTACGTTCGTCTCCTCCTATCTCCTCCCCCCTCACTGACCATGTTGTGTCTGCTGAGGATCTACCTGTAGATTTCCCTACTATAGCTTCGCATGCATCTACAGTCTACGACCCCCTTTTCTTGTCCTTCTGCACTCCTTCCCCTGGATGGGGGAACCCTGCATCTCCTTCTGCCCCTTGCTGGGGCAATCACACTCCATCCCCAGAATTTCCCCCTGTCTCTCTGGCTACCATTGTCCCCACTCCCATCCTCAGCATCAATGTTCCCCTCTATGTGCGTTGCATGTGCAAAGACTATCCCTCTTGGGATGACATGCAAGAGCTTGCCTCTGCCCTCACAGACTCCCAGATCATGATCCCCCTCCAGTTCTTCATCGAAGACACATCCCTGATCAAGCTTATATTCAAGCTCTATCTCCAGATTGCCCACTTGGGCCTCATCCCACCAAAGCCTTTGGACACTGATCATGTCTACCTAGGATCTGTCATCTCCACCATACACCAAGAGGCCAGGGCCACCATCCTCCACCTGGGGTACTAGCTGGGAGCTCTGGAATTCTTCCAAGATCTTAATTATTACCAAAGAGAGTTTGAGGCGCAACGAGTCACCCGAAACCAAACCGTTCCCTCTACCCTGTCTGCCTCTGCCTCCCCTCTTGACCCGGCTGAAATAGACTTCTTAGCCCAAGTTGAAGCCGCCTGGACTGGCAATGAAGGACATACCCAGCTTTTTCCCTCACACCCCCACTATCGGGAAGCATGCTACCACTGTCATTGACTCGGCCACTTTTGAGTCGACTGCCAAGTCTACCAGTGCCCACTCTGTCTCCACTTTGCACCCAGTCATACCCAATCTACCTGTCCCCTTCGAAGACCTCCTGCTCCCCCGGTCTTCTCATCCTCCTCCAGATCCTCCTGAGGATCTCACTTCCCTGTCCATCATAGGAACCACCACACACAACCAACGCCTCCACACCCTGTTCTGCCTCCCCAGCGTCACACCAACTGCACCCCATGCCATAATCACTCCCCCATTGAGGCTGTGGACTACAGTAATGATGACGTTGATGACGTCTTCAATAAGCAAGCTATCGCTAACATGACCGGATCCCCTGGGATGGGATATATTGACCTTTAGGATTAAGGGCCATCAGGGACTTCCCACATAGTGTGGGGGTAATGTTACAATCATAGATGCACTCTGTTCTTTTTCCTTTCTTTTCTTTTACTTAGCTAAATCCCCTTTCGTCCTCCATCCCCTTGGACTCTAGGTATGCTATTACTGCCTCATGTACCACTTCTGTGGTTCCTTCCACCTTTCACTGACTACCAGCATTCTTCAGAACCATTGTATTAATAGCTATGACTTGTCGTGACTCAGACCCTTATCGGCTGACTCACTCTTTATCTTTGACGCTGACACATCCCCTTACATAACCCTCTTGGCAGTAGTATTTAAACCCTTGCAATATCACTTGTAATCCTTATGCTTAGTCTTCTTGAATTCTACGAGTTACTTTGCCTCCTCCTTGCCCCTCTCGTCGTTGTCAGTATCAACACACTAAGGCTAAGGGTCTCCCCTTGAGCCTTCCCTTGAAACCCTTCATCTCAAGTCAAGGAATCCCCTTGGACTCCACTTTGACTCTGTGGGATATTCCCCAATGAGTAAACCTTCATCTCCAGGCATAAGGAAAGCCTTTGCCTAGTCATACCCAAAGTCCTTTGTCAGCGTACTCCTAAGTCCACCTCGCTCATCCTTCATTGAGGCAGTTACTCACTCGAGACCCCATCAGTCCTAGCCCAATGTAACATCTACATGGTCAATTTTTGTTACAGAGGGGTGCTGGGTTGTTGGAGGCATTTGCAGAGGAGCATTCACTTCGAAGTTTGAAGTTTGAACCTCGCACAGGCTATGGCATAGTGCCACATGGTTCAAATTTCAAATGTCTACATGAAGAATTCACAGCAGATTGCCGCACTCAGAAGTTAGAACATTCTTGAAAATGTTCAAATTTATATGTTAGCCTAGAGGTTGTATATGATTCAGAAAGCTAAGATGCTACTAGTACAGAGACAACAGCTGCATGTGCCTGTATCAGGGCCAGTGAGCAGGTTGTGTGATGCATCTGGAATAGTATTGGCAAGGGCCATGAGGAAGGAATGGGTGTGTGTTGCCCTGTAAGAGATAATGACCCACACATTATGGGATCCACTTGCATGTGCACATTGTCCAACTCATCTACACCAGGACTGAATGGTTGAAGGGCAACTACCAGATGTGGAGACTGACCCATGATGAGAGATCCCTGGCCATGGGGATGTTGCTGTATGCCTGCTACTGTTCCACAACA
>JBBPLO010000805.1:0-14609 GCA_038089835.1 Retiboletus flavoniger | reverse complement strand
GAGCCAGTGGGAACTAATGGTGACGCGGTGCCTAGGGAATCACCCCGTTCAGGCTGATTGCGGGGAGGGGATGCGCAGAGGTCCAGGGAATCACCCCATGCAGACTGAAGGCGGGAAAGGGGGAGAAGAGTGACCTGAAAGTCGTCTGTAGGAGCAAGCTTAGTCTTTTGTTATGCTGGGCTAGGGAATACCAGCAGGGACTCAAAGTGAGCTCAGTGATAGACAAAGACGAGGGAGGATACGCAGGGTGTTCCGACAGAGGTCTTCAAAGGCACGCATTCAAGGGGGACTCCTTGAATGGAAGCAACGCCAAATGGCCTGCGGGTCGACTCTAGGATATTCCTAAGTCGGGGACGAAGGTAGATGAAGGTAGGTCTAGGGAAAGTCCCGTAACCTAAGGGTGCTGATTACAGACAGCGATGAGGGGACGAGGAGATGGCTTAGAGCTTGTAGAATTGAGTAGACTAAGCTAGAGAAAGTACAAGGCAAGCGACGCGATATAAGTACATATGCCAGGACAATGAGGTAATGGACTTCTAGTAAGTCCGAGAGATAAGGAGTGAGTCATCCAGAGATAAGGATAAGTCATGACGAGTCAGTTCTAATAATACAGCAGTTCCGAGATAAGACAGAATGGAAGAAACTGAGGAAGCAGAACTCAAGGTGTGGACGGAGTTCCTAAGTTCGAGATAAGGCGAGAGACGAATGAGGACTTATCATAAAGAAGAAAAGAAAAGAAAAAGGGCGATCCACTGTGGATCGTAACAGAAGGGACTTGAAAAGCATAGTCTACAAGTTTTGGCCAAAGGAAGGGTGTAGGGGAGTGAGTAGGTTCACCCCAAAAGAGATTCTGGAGAAAAGGAAGGTCAGAAACAAAGTCTGAAAGACTCTACCAAGAAGTCTGGTGAAGACCAGATGGAGAACATATAGGTGGTGGTATGACCAGTAGACTGGTCAGCAAGAGCATTTGCAGTGAAGTAGGAAAAGAGACATAGACATTGGACATTGGACTTGGTGGAGACAATGATGATAGTGTTTAGTGTGGTTTGGATGTTGTGAGCAAAATGGAGCTGTGTTGCAATATGCAATACAAAGATTTTATGGACCAGGCATGCCCATGTCTGTAACTATGGTCTAAGCGATATTTAAGCAAAGTCAAAGATTAGCATTGGAATGATGGGAGAAGGTTTGATGAAACAAAGGCAACCCTTTCGGGCCACCATGAAACTCTAAGGTATGGGACTGATAAAGCCAATTGGCACAGCAATAGTCAGTTAGTAAGTAAAGGTAAAGTAAGGTCACCATTGTCGACAAAAGGCAGAAGTAAGGTAAGGTAAATAGGTAAGAATAAATCATATGGAAGAAGTAGTAAAGTAGAACAAATGCAAAGTAAATGGAGACAGACCAGAGTAGTTCAGGAAAGACCGATGGTACTGGAGTACTGGTCTTATCACCAGACTTGGGCAGAGTAACAAACGATAAGTTGGTAGGAAGCATGAAAGATGTAAGGGCACTGGAAATGAGGAGAAGTGAAGGATACAACCATAGAGATGTACCACTCTCTACACCATTGTAGAAATGGTGCTGGAAGGCACCTTCTTCATAGCCCTAGACTTGCAAAGCAATGTAGTTGAATTCTACCACATAGTATCTATTGATGTGTTGGCTGTCCTTTATGGACAAGTGGACAAGTTGGTGTTCTGCATCTTTGATGGGGTCATGCAGTCCAAAGTAGGTTTGGAGTTCTAGAACAAACTGCTTGAAGTCATCCATCCAAAGGGAACAGAGCACAGGATCTTCCATTTGAAGGAGGTCTGATTCAAACCATTCCAGAGCCATGCCCTTCAGATAGGATTGCACAAAGGTGACTTTGGCATGATCCATTCTGAATGCCTCCAGGTAGTCTTGAAAGTTCAGTTCTGATTATATCAGGAAGACCTGGAGTTTTGGGAATCAGTCCTGTCAAACTGGTCAGGCTCCTGGACTTTGGTACAGGGAGTAGATTTGGAGGTTGGATGATAAGTGTTATGCAAAGCATATAACCAAGGTCTTGAGGGTGTTTGACTTGTCAAGGTGATACTCACAAAGAGACCAATGTCTTAACAAGAACCAAATCAAGGACTAGGAGTAGAACTCAAGGGCTTCATGTTATGATTTTACTCC
Organism: Retiboletus flavoniger; assembly: GCA_038089835.1. Classification (NCBI taxonomy): domain Eukaryota; kingdom Fungi; phylum Basidiomycota; class Agaricomycetes; order Boletales; family Boletaceae; genus Retiboletus; species Retiboletus flavoniger. The sequence goes on along the minus strand of JBBPLO010000805.1, from coordinate 12,446 downwards.
CCTTCCACTGGGTAGTGTTACTCATTTCATACACATCTATTATCTCTTTCTATGGATGACGAACACCTTGTGTTTGGACCACATATCTCTTCCTTTGCAGACCTGGTTCTCTATTCCTCTGTCACCTTCCGTTAAACAACGCTTATCTCATGTCTACATCTTTGGACTCTCCTCCCAACTAAGCTCTCCTTACGCTTAGTCATTTCTCCTCCTTCCCTAGCCTTCCCTTTCATTCCATGGTCTGTGCGCCGCTCAGATCCCCATAAATAGATAGCCAACTCTACATGTATTCTCTATTCTTGATCTGCGCAATATTAGCATAACATCTTGAGTCCACCTAGTCTCTGTCAAAGTCTTAGTGATCCTAAGACTTAGTCTTCGCCTCATTCTCAGCAACTCTGAGGATTCCTTGAAACCTTCGCTCACTTATCAGACGTTGGTCTCTTTGTGAGTATCACCCAATAACTGAACTCCCTCGAGTCCGAATCTATTGCCATATGCTACGCATAACACTTCAAGGGATGTTGAAGCGAACTCAGATGACACTTGGCAATATGTGAAATTGCATAGACCAAGAATGGCATACAACAAGTAAAGTGTAGACTACTTATACTACTACCCCAGGTGCACAGACCATGGAATGAGACCAAAGACTATGAAAGGAAGACAACATGACCAAACATGAGAGTGTTTGGTTAGGAGATAAAGTGTTTGGTAGTAAATGAGACATTAAATGGAATATCAGAGACACAGAGACGAGTGAGAAATATAGATGAGTATCCAACTATAAAGAGATAAGCAGATCGTAGATGCAGTGAATGAACTCAATGAAAGGAAATAAAGGGCATGTAATGACAAAGAAGAAATATATGAGTAGAGAAGGAGAAAAGTGTAACATTACCCCCAAGTACAATCGAGTCCCAGACTCAATAACCAGTCATCTCCTAGTAAGACCTCTTTCAGGTAGTGGGGGATGGTCCAAAGATGGCGCTCTGTTGAGAAGGGGAAGCAATCTCATATGGGCAGTTACAGAGTACATGCCCAGGTTGGTAGCAAAGAGCACAGTTGCAATGGGGGCAATGTTGGTCAGTATATCCCCAGTTGCTACAGAAGCCACATTGGTAATGAAGACACTGAGCTTGGATATGGCTGGGGGCAAATTTGAGGCAGTGGGGGCAGCAGTAGTTGAGGCAGTCCTATTGATAGTGACCTGTAGAATGGCAGTGAAAGCACTCTGTGGTGGAGGTGGCGGGGGCAAGCCAGAATGAATTAGGTCAAGGAAGGACATGCCATGGTGAGGACATTACGCAGTTGCCATTGGGGATATGGACCCACTCTACTTGAGTTCAAGGGATAGGGATGGTGTCAGCCTGTATATCATCAAGTGTTTCTGTGATAGGGGAGGTGGCTTCACTAGTGGTGAAGGAAGTGACTTCACTGATGGAGGAGGAGTTGATAGCAGTGGGAGTCTCAGAGAGAGCTGGAGAGGAAAGGCAGTCAATGAGGGTCGAAGACGAGGGGGGTGGAATAGGGAGCATGGGAGTATGAGGATGTGAGGGGAGGAAATGTTCTACAGATTCTATGTAATGGTCTCATTCCAGTCAAGAGAGGGAGAAGTAAATTCAGCAAAAAGGGGTGTAGATGGTGGTGGGAGGTAAATCTTCTATATAGGAATGAAAACCATGATTTATGAGGGCAAATAGACAATGATGGCAGGACTTAGTGATGGTGAACCATAAGGCTGGGTCTTGGGGGGTGAGCCTCTCAGCCATTCGTAGTGCAGAAGAAACAGTGTAATAGGCATGTATAAGGGAATGTGTGGTTTTGTCTTCAGGGAAGAGGGGATGTTGTTCTAATGCATGGGTGAGGGTGGGGGTTTCAAGGATGACAGCATATAGTGAGAGTGTCACAGTCTCTGGTAGATAAGTCGGATAGATGTGTTGTAACCATAGGGGTGACCCCAGGCTCAAGAGGGACAAGAAGGGGGAAGAGATGATGGATGAAGATAAAAAGGACATCATCGAGGTAGGATAGAGCAATTATGAACATAGACTATGGGTTTGATTGCACTCAAGGTGATACTCACAAAGAGACCGACTTCTTGGGTGCAAGGAAACCTTTACAGTGAATGGAGCTGTTTATAAGCAGAGAGAATGCGCAAGGAATGTTGGAGATTGGTTTCAGATTCCCAGGTGTTTTCTGCTGCCAAGTATTCTTTTCATGCGATCAGATATCGGTGTTTGTTGCCAAGACCCTTGTGATTGATGATGGCTTCTACTTCGTATTCCAGGTGGAGGGAGAGATAAGGGGGGACCATATGCCAGAGAAGTTTGATAAGGCAATAAAAGTGAGGTGTGAAAGACATTGTGGATTTTTCATGTGGGTGGAAGACTGAGTTTATAAGATAGGGGAGATAAGACCTGAGAAATTTTGAAAGGGCCATGTCTTTTGGGTGTGAGTTTTCTAGAAGGGTAGTTGAGTCGGAGGTTTGTGGCTTCAAGCCATACCTTATTGCCAACTTTCCAGGAGGAGAATTTGTGGAAGGACTGAGAAGTCATGAGTTTCTGTACCAACTCATGTGCAGCTAAAGCTTCTTTCCTGGCATCATCTAGATGAGTTATGCAGGATTCAAGAGTGGGGATAAAGGTTTTTCCAAGGCTAGGAAAGGTTTGGGATTTGAATCTGTAGAGTAATGAGAATGGGGATTTCAGAGTGGAGGAATGTGGGGCAGAGTTGGGGTGAAACTCAGTGGAGGTGAGAGACTTTGCCCAGGAGTTAGGTTTGTTGGTGCAGAAAATTTGTAGGTAGACTTTGAGTTCCTGGTTGATTGGTTCAGTCTGTCTGTCAGTTTGTGGATGGTAAGTGGAGGACAGGCAAACATCATATTTCAGGAGTCAAGCTAGTTCCAAGGCAAAGGCAGAGGCAAACTGAGGTCCTCTATCTGAGATTATGGACTTGTAAAGTCTGAACCGTTTGAAGACATTATCGAAAAAGAGTTGGGCTATGCCTGTGGCATCAATGGTTTTGGTGCAAGGACTGAGGATTACCCCCTTAGTAAGCCCATGGTCGACCATGACCATGATAGAGTTGAAACCGTGAGAGAGGGGGAGGTCTGTGATGAGATCCACTGAGATCTGGCAGAAGGGTAGGGAAGATGAGGAGGGGATGGGGAGCAGGGGGGTGCATGGAATGGGTATTGACTTTGTTCTGTTGGCAAATGGTGCATCCAGCAATAAAATTCTTAACAAAAGTGGTGAGGCCTGACCACCAAAAGTCGCGTTCCAGGATGGCTTTGGTGTGAAAGATGCCCATGTGGCCTGAGAGGGGGGAAGAGTGGATGGTGTGGAGTATGGTGGAGCGAGCTGCAGGAGGAACATAGAGTCGGCCTCGAAAGAAGAGACAACCCTGTTCAAAGGTCCAGTCAGCAAGGTGAGAGTGGGGAAAAAGAGGGGAGCTGGTTGACAACTGATTAATAGCATGGAGGACTAGGAGATCAGAGGGTGAGCTAGATCAGATGAGGTCAGTGAGGGCGAGATGGATGGCATTAATGACGATGGGGTCAGGGATGATGAAGGCATCGATGTTATCCAAGGAGGTATCCACTACAGGGATGTGAGAGAGCACATTAGTGGGGTCCATCTTTGTACCAGGGAGGACCTTCCATTGGATGTCAAAATCTTGGAGGAATAGGGCCTAGTGGGCTTGTTGTCAGAAGAGCTTCTGGGAATCACAAATGTAAGAAAGATTTTTATGATCAGTGATGACTGTGATAGGGTGGGGTGTGCCCTGTAGATAGTGGCACCATTTGGAGAGTGCGAGGATGACTGCTAGAAGTTCCCAGTTGTAAATGTCATAGTTGTGCTCAGCAGGGGTGAATGTTTTAGAGAAGTAGGCAGTAAGTTGGAGATCACCATTGGTGTCTGATTGCATGAGGACTGCATCGGTGGCAAAGAGGGAGGTATTGGACATAAGGGTGAAGAAACAGGAGATGTCAAGCAGGGCAAGTACAGAAGTGGAACAAAAGGTCGATTTGAGGGTTTCGAACGCATGTTGTTGGAGAGGTGATCAGATCCATGGCTGGTCTTTGTAAGTGAGGAAGGTCAGAGGAGCAACAATGTTGGAATAGCTAGGGATGAACTTCCGATAGAAGTTGGTGAAATCTAGAAAAGATCGGATGCCAGTGATGGTTAAAGGGGGTTTCCAGTCTTGAATAGTGGAGAGTTTGGAAGGATCCATACAGATGAGGCCTTGGCCAATAATGAGACTCAGATACTCCATAGTGGGGGCGTCAAAGGAGCATTTCAAGATTTTCAATGACAATCCATGATCATGGAGATGTTGGAGGACTCTGCGAGTGCGGAGATGATGAAGTGAGAGATCTTCTTTTGTGTGAATGCTTAAGTTGTCCATGTAGATCTTTAACCATTGTTCAGTGATCATGTCGGCGAAGATATGGTTCATGAAGGCTTGAAAGGTGGATGGGGCATTGCAGAAGCTGAAAAACATGACAGTGGGTTCAAAGAGGCTGAGTTCAGTGATGAACGTGGCTTTCCATTGATCTTCTTCTCAGATTCGAATGTTGTTATAGCCCCATTGAATGTCCATCTTGGTGAACCAGTCTGTGTCTCTCATCTCATCAATAAGGTCAGATATGAGGGGAAGGGGGTACATGTTACAAATAGTGTGACTGTTGAGGTATTGGTAGTCTTGACAGGAGCAAAGAAAACCATCCTTCTTTGGTATGAAGAAGAAAGGAGATGCCTGTGGGGATTTGGAGGGAATGATTTGACTGGTTTTGAGATGTTCATCGACAAAGGCTTTGCAAGCTAGTTTTTCAGCAGGGTTAAGGGAATAAACCTTGGCAATTTTGGGGACAAATGATTCTTTTAGGTCAATGGTGTGATCATAAGGACAATGTGGGGGTAGAATGTTGTGGGTTGCTTCTGCGAAGACATCACCAAAATCCTGGCAGAAATTCGGGATTGGGATTTCTTTAGATTTTTGCAGTTGGGCAATCTCAGTGGAAAGAGTGGTCTTGCTAATTTCGAGTTCATTGACCCTCTGGGGAGGATACTTATAAAGAGACTGCTCAACCCTCTGGGAACAATTAGTCGAAATTATGACAGTGCAGGAGACCCAATTGATGGTGGGGTTCCACTTGGTGAGCCAGGGGAGGCTGAGGATGATCTGTGGGGTTTTCTGTCGAAGGATGAAGAAAGTTTCCCATTGAGAGAAACCTTTATAGGTTAGGATAAGGTCAATGGTCCATTGGATTGTTCCAGTGTGGTTGGTGGTTCCATCTATGTTGTAGGCAGTGATGGGGTTCTGGAGTTAGTTCAACTTACAGGGAACGGCCTTTAATAGGTGGGGGTTGATAAAATTTCCAGTGGCTCTGGAGTCAATGAGGGCTAAGGTGTCAATGATTCCATGTATAGAGACATCCAGCCAAAGAGTTCTATTGTTTCTGGTGGCTACAAGTACATGGTGGGTAGTTAGAGAAGGAGACATCAAAGTGGCTTCTCTTTTCAAAAATCCTTTGCTTTCTGGACGTTGGTGAAGGAGATAGAGTTTACTTCCTCAGCTGAGGTGGTCAGGGAGTCTTCTTCATAGCATATCTTGAGGACTGAGAAGATCTCCTTCTCATCCTTTCCTGACATTCAAAGGGAGTTTACACACTGTTGAAGAGATGAGGTTGCAGGGGTTGTGGTGGGTGTAATGATGGTTGGAGCGGTGGTGATGGTTTGAACATTCTGGGGGCATGAGAACAGGGGTGGGTTGGCACATCTACAGTTCTGAGCGTTATGCCCAACAAGTCAGCAGTGAAAGCATCGCCCCTCCTTGATGCATTTCACTCGTTCAGGGGGAGTGAGTTTGGTAAGGGTCACTGTGTCAATGTCCATGGCGTTAGGGTCTTGTGGAGTTTTGAAAGAAGAGAATGTTGGGGGAGTGTTCCCAGTGCAGAGGGCCTGGATCCTCATTTTCTGGGTGTGGAAAGCTTTGGCTTTGGTAATCCAGTCCTTGATGGTGGTGGGAATGGTTCCCATGAAAAGGATCATGATGGTGATCTGTTGGTCTAATCCAAGAGTGAAATGGTCAATAAGAGTTGTCTTGTCAGAGATGTTTGATTTTCCTGCAAGGTTCTGGAAGTCTGTGATATACTGCTGGAAGCCATCTTCCATACAGGTAATCTTTTGATGAAGTTTGGCAAGCTCAAGATAAGTAGTGGCTTTGATGTCATATGGGAAGAAGATGGTCTCGAAGTTGGTTATGAACTCAGTGAACATTTTTCCAGTTAGGATGGTGACATCAGCCATCTTATCATACCATGCTTCCACAAAGGAAGCTCCTCTTTCCTAGGGCATCTTGTTTAATGTGGTCATGATTCTAGCATCATTGTCAGGGTATAGCATCTTATTCAAAATGAAGTATGCCTTCATAGCTTTGATCCATCTCAAGGTGTCAAAGGATTTCCCTGAGAAGTCAGCAGGAAGGGCTGCCTTGAGTTCAGATTTGTTGGTTGACATTGGAGCAGGTGAAGGGGACGGTGATAGACGGATGGGAGAAGGTTGACGAGGGGGTGGGCTGGGTTGACAAGGAGGTGGGCTGGGTTGATGAGGGGGTGGATTATCAAGTGGTCATTGGGCTGGGGTTCTAGCTTGGGATGTGAAGGAGGGATCAAGGAGAGGAGTCCTGCTTGATCTGGTGATTCATCTAGAAGGTAGACAATACTGGGCAAGGTTTGGAAGATCAGAGTCACTATCTCCAGGAGCTTTGTATGACATGGTGGTTAGTGGTAGATCTTTCATTTAGAGAGGTGGAACCAGGGAAATTCTTGGTCTTTTGTTATGTAAAGCATATAACCAAGGTCTTGAGGGTATTTGACTTGTCAAGGCAATACTCACAAAGAGACTGATGTCTTAACAAGAACCAAACCAAGGACTAGAAGTAGAACTCAAGGGCTTCAAGGGATGTTGAAGCAAACTCAGATGACACTTGGCAATACATGAAATTGCATAGATCAATAATGGCATACAACAAGTAAAGCATAGACTACTTATACTACTACCCCAGGCACATGGACCATGGAATGAGACCAAAGACTATGGAAGGGAGACAACACAACCAAACATGAGAGAGTTTGGTTAGGAGATAAAGTGTTCAGTAGTAAATGAGACATTGAATGGGATATTGGAGATATAGAGACGAGTGAGAAATATAGATGAGTGTCCAACTATGAAGAGATAGGCGGATCATAGATGCAGTGAATAAACCTGACGAAAGGAAATAAAGGGCGTGTAATGACAAAGAAGAAAGATATAAGCAGAGAGGGAGAAAAGCATAACAATGAGTGGAGTAAGCAAGGTCTTGAATGGCACTTGCAAGCTGAGTAAGGGTGTCTTGGGAAATGAATTCATTCTTGGAGTCTGACAGTTGATTATTGTCTGGTAGGTCAGATTCTTTGTCTGACAGATCATCTCTAGAAAAGTCTTGATCATCTGAAGGACCACTATTGTTGGAAGGGGTATGAAAGTCAGGTCCCCTTTGATTGGAGGTTTGACTGGAAAGTGGGGAAGAGTCTTTCATTTCATTGTCAAGTTCAAATTCAACAATGCATGCTCCTGGGGTTGGGGACAACAAAGTGGTGTGGCCTTGTGAAATGGAGACCAGAGTTCAGCAGGCTGAAAAACTGTGAAGTTGATCAATGAGTTCTGGGTCTCATCAACTGCTGCTGAACATGCTGAGTGGGTTGATTTGTGGGGATGGAAGAGGGTTTGCACCTAGAGTACAAGTCTGAGTGCAAGTGATGTAAGTAGCCATAAATGGATTCTAGAGCAAGATGAGAGCTTGAATATACTGTTAAATCCAGGTCAACTCCAGGGCTAACTCTGAAACCTCAGAGTTATACTGGATGGCCAGGGCTTGGCTTCACCATATGTGGTGCACCCTTGCTCAGAATCTATGCCCTGATTTTGGAGCCCAGAGTTCGGAGGTTCAGAGGTGTCACATTTGATGCTATAAACAACAACAAGGATAGCAACAAGGAGATGAGGAAGAGTCTTCAAGACTCTTGGAGGTTCAGAGGGGTTTGTCAGAGAGGACCAGAAGGTCAGGAGCTAAGTATAAGTTGTACTGATCAGAGATCAGGAGTTGGGAATAAATTGATATTCAAACTGAGGAATGTACACAGTGATTCTATGAGTTTATATATGGAGTTCAGAGGAGTATTACTAAGGTTCTTTGTAATGGATTGCTAAGTAATTTGGAATCAAAACATAAGTACTAGAGCAGTGCATCAGATATGTAAAGGCCAGAGCTGTATACATAGGATTAGAGGAGAGACAGGAGTGAGACTAATACAAATGGAGAAAGACTAATGTAACAATAATGGAGAGAACATATGTGGATATTTCTAAGTGTATCTCCAGAATCTTGGAGTTGAGCTCCAAGTGAGATAGCATTGGAGTTGGTGAGTACAAGACTGGAGATGTGTTCAGAGGGACAGAGTGGACTTGGTGAAAATCCAGGATATAACAGCTTCCATCTTTAGATAGAGGAGCATCTCCACCAGAATAATCACCCTCAGCAAGTTTATCAACTGTGTCAAAGACTTCAACACTACTGTAGAGGTCAGAACCTCTGTAGGCTTGTAATTCATCACATTCATCCATTTCACACTGTTCTAGCACAGTCCAAGTCCACTGAATGCAGTCCAGAGTCCTGGTTTTCAGTCCAATGTTTTTTTAGTCTGAAGTCTGGTCCAGAATTTTTGTTACAAAGCTTTGGACTACTTTCCTTCACTTCAGAACTATCCCTGACAGTGTTTAGAATCTTACCCAATGCTAGGAAACCTTCCTGTGCATTTCCAGATCCTTTGAAGAGTTGTTTTCTCTCATTTTGGACTTATTCTATTTGTTTCATACATTGTTTAGTTATACTCCAGACTACTCCAGACTACTTAAACCATGTACCTAGGATTAACTAAAAAGTTTTCCTTCCATGGATCTCTCACTATTGTTGTCTGCCACTATTTGTACCATCTACTACCATTCCACACTGTTTATCACTATTCTGCCTATTATTCTTTACATTTCTGAGCTTGGATTGCTCATTTCCACAGTCCAGAATCATCTATTTCAGTCCAGACTAGCTTTGGACTGATTATCTGCTGGTCAGAACCTCTTTAAGCTCTTCTACTGACCTTCCTTTGCAATAGAACCCCTTTAGGAACAAACCTTTCATACCCTTCTTACTTAGAAGTGTTTCTTTAGAGCACTTCACTGTTTTACAATGGAAGCCTACTGCAAGAGGTTCTTGAAGAGTTTGAGTAGATTGCTTTGTTTATATTTCCTGCCTCTAGATTTCAAAATTTATCCACTTAGCTTCAGACTACTGTTATAACTTGAAGTGCCCCTATCTTTTCTTTTCCTTCATTTGAGTCTCACCCTAGTCATTGTACTACTATAGTTGAGAGTTTGACTCTCCTTGGACTCCTTTTTCTTTTCATCCACAACTTCTGCTTTGTAGATTATTGAAACATTGGGATATCTCATATCCATCTGATATCCCCTAGTCTGACTCCTTATGACTCAGACTGTTCCCTCCTGAGATCTTCCCTTATCTTACTTTGCTCCATATACATATAAACCCACTTTGTGTACTTGTAATCTCTAACCTAGAGTTAATCAAAATACATCTAGTGTTTACTCTCAGTCTCACCCCTAGTCTGCTCTGGGTCTTCGACCTTGACCTTCTAGCCCAACATCTAGGCCTATGCTCTCTGAGCCAATCTGTGTTGTCTCACAAACCCTTGTACATCATCTCCTCAACAACCTTAGACCCTTAACCCCTTTCCCTAGGTGTTGAGTCCACACTCACCTGCTATCCAGCAGCTGTTATGGTTTGTCTCCCTCATTATCAAACATTGCTAGTAGTATCTTTTTTTTTCCTTTCTTTGCTTGGAACAGAATGCATTCCCTTCATGCCCACCATGCTTATCTCTTGATAGGCGGACCAATATCTCTCTTCTTTCACCACCTCCATATCTCTAATGATGACTTCTCTGTTTCTATAACCTTGGACTAACTACTCCTAATCAGGTTCTCTTACACCTGGTCATGTCCTTACCTTCTATAGTCTTCTTTTTGATTCCATGGTCTGTGTGGCATGTTTCATCTCTATAAATAGTCATCTCCTACTCCTGTAAATCTCATACTTGATCTACACAATAAAAGTGTTGTACAGTATCTAGTGTCATTCCAGTAGTGATCTTAGCCTCTAAGATCTCTTGAGCTTTTTTCCAAAGTCATTCTATTTGATCAGACATTGGTCTCTTCATGAGTATCACCTGATTGTCTAGAAACTCCTTTAAGCCCTAGTTCCAGACACTTCATGTAACAAAAGATCAAGTATCTCCTTGGTTCCACCTATCTAGGTGAAGGACCCACCCCCTCATTACCATGCCTCCTAGGTATCAGCCCCTGCTGGAAGACAGCAACATCAACATCTCTGAGATCCCCGAAACAACCCCTCAAAGAACTTGCCAAATCACAGGTTCTGGAGCTCCCCTATATAGCCTCCCATCAGCATCTGACCTCCTCCCTCATTATAGATCTCCCGACCTACCCCCTTGTCATAGATTCCCCAGCCCACTCTCTTGTTGTAGATCCTCCAGCCCACCCCCTCATTGTAGGTCTTCCAGTCCACCCCCTCATCGCAGATCTCCCAGTCCATCCTCAGCCATGTCCACTTGCACCACCAAATTTAAAGCAGCCCTCCCAGCTGACTTTTCTGGAAAACCTGCCAATGTCTCCCAATGGATCAAAGCCATGAGAGCATACTTTGCTCTCAACCACCTCTTATATGCCTTAGACAGTGACAGAATCATGATCACATTAAACAAGATGTTTGAAGGAAGAGAAGGATTCTTCGCCAAATCATGGTACAATAAGATGGCTGATACCTCCATAACCACAGGGAAGACCTTCACCAAGTTTGCCACCAACTTTGAAACCACCTTTTTCCCCTTTGACACCAAAGCCACCACCCATTTGGAACTAGCCAGAAAAGCTCTCACATTGACAACAGCTTCCAACAGTACATCACTGACTTCCAAAACCTTTCCAGAAAGATGGACATCACCGATGAAACCACTCTCATCAACCAGTTTTATTTAGGGTTAGACCAACAGCTCACCACCATGATCCTCTCCATGGCAGCCATCCCCACAACCATCATGGACTGGATCAACAAAGCCAAAACCTTCCATGTGCAAAAAATGTGCATCCAAGCCCTTCATGCTGGATGCACCCCCCCTCTCTCTCTAGTTCAAGATCCACTTTTGATCCCAATACCATGGACATTGACACCACCACTCTAACCAAACTCATTTCCACTGAACAAGCCAAATATATTAAGGAAGAAAGATGTTTCCACTGCAGAGTATTATGATTTTTCTCTTATATCATCATATTATGCTCATAGTATCCTTCTTTGCTTTTATCTCTTTCAGGAGAATGTGATCCTTGTGTGCCTGCCATACCTATCTCCTTGTATACAGATCCTTCTCTCTCTTTTCCATTGTCTTTCAATCTCCAATGATAACTTCTCTGTTTCTGTAACTTCAGACTAGTTAACTCCTAATCAGGTTCTCTCATATCTGGTCATATCCTCACCTTCCATAGCCTTCTATCTTGTTCCATGGTCCATGCAGCATATTCTTTTTATAAATAGTTGTCCTTTGCACTTGTAAATCTCATACTTGATCTGCACAATATAAGTGTACTATCTGGTGTCATTCCTAGTCTGATCTTAGCACTTCTAAGATCCCTAGTTCTTCTTCAATCTTCTAGTTTGATTAGACATTGGTCTCTTTGTGAGTATTGCCTAGTCATCTAGAACTCTCTTGAGTCCTAGTCTTGTATGCTTCGCATAACAAAAGATCAAGTATCTCCTCAGTTCCACCTATCTTAGTGAAGGATTCACCCCCTCATCACCATGCCCCCCAGATATCAACCACCAGAGGACAGTGATGTAGACATCCCTGACATCCATGAAATAACCTCTCAGAGAACCTGACAAATTCTGAGTTCGAAAACTCCTCAGCCAACTCCCCTGTCATTTCCTAGTATCACCCAATGAATCTACATATCCAACCTAGCTTCTGCAACTCCACCCCCTCATCACAGATCCCCCAGCCTGCCCCCTGCAATGTCCACTCACACCACTGAACTCAAAGCAGCCCTTTCTGCTGACTTTTCCAGGAAATCTGCTGATGCCTCCCAATGGATCAAAGTTATGATGGCATACTTTGCCCTCAATACCTTCTTATATACTTCTGACAATGATTGTATTATGACCTCCCTGAACAAGATGTCCAAAGGAAGGGGAGCTTCCTTTGCTGAGATGTGGTATGACAAGATGGCTGACATCTCCATCACTACCAGAAA
>JBBPLO010000803.1:0-14619 GCA_038089835.1 Retiboletus flavoniger | reverse complement strand
CTGCCTTCCATTGGTCCGATTCGCAGATTCGGATATTGTTGTATCCCCATCGGATGTCCATTTTGGTGAAGTGGTTGGCATCCTTCATATCCTCTAGGAGATCAGAAATGAGGGGCAAGGGGTAAGCATTCCGGATGGTATGTGAGTTTAAGTAGCGGTAGTCCTGGCATGGGCAAAGGGTCCCATCTTTTTTGGGTACGAAGAAGAAGGGGGAGGCTTGCAGGGATTTCGATGGAATGATGCGACCAGTTTTGAGGTGTTCCTCAATGAACTCTCTGAGAGACTCCTTCTCTTTGGGGTTTAGCGAGTAGATTTTGGCAATTTTCGGGGTGAAGGAGTCTTTGAGATCGATGGTGTGGTTGAATGAGCGGTGAGCGGGGAGGACATTGTGAGAGGATTCAGCGAAGACGTCAGTGAAGTCTTTGCAAAACTCGGGGATGGTGGATTGGGGGGGCGTTGTTTTTTGAGCGATCTCCGTGGAGATGGTTAGTTTGTAAATCTCTTCTTCCTCGATCTCCTTCAGGGGAGGGTGCTCACGAAGAGTCCTCTTGACCCTCTGGGGTGACGTCGAGATGAAGAGAGTGCGGCCTTTCCAATCAACATTGGGATTCCATCTAGTTAACCAGGGCATGCCTAAGATAATCTGAGGTCTTTTTTGTCGAAGGACAAAGAGGGTTTCGATTGAGGAGAAGGAGCCATGAGAAATATGGGCGGTAGTGGTCCAGCGGATGCTTCCTGATATGTTCTGAGTTCCATCAACGTTGTAGGCTAGGATGGGGTGAGGGAGTTTCTTTAGGCGGAAGTTTCCTTTGGGTAGGAGGCAAGGGTTGATGAAGCTTCCAGTCGCTCTGGAGTCGATGAGGGCTGAGGTTTCGATGCTTTGTACTTTGACATCCAAACGAATAGTTCTATTGTTAGGTGATGCTACGAGTACATGGGTAGAGTCTAGGGAAGGAGATGTCGAGGCTGCTTCCCTTTTTAAAAATCCTTCGCCTTTTGCACATTGGCAAACTGGACAGCATTTACTTCCTCTTTGTCTTCATCATAGCACATCTTTAGGACAGAGAGAATTTCTGTCTCGTTTTTGCCAGAGGTGCAAAGGGAGTTTACATATTGTTCAAGGGGAGATGGCAAGGTGGGGGCGGGGGGTGTGGGCGGTGGGAGGGATGGGACGAGGGTGGTAGCTCGTATGTTCTGGGGGCGGCCAGTAGTTTTTTTACAGTTGCGGGCATCATGCCTGATAGTTCGACAGCGGAAGCACTGTCCTTCCTTGATGCATTTGGCTCGTTCAGTGGGGGTGAGTTTGGTTAGGGTGGTGGTCGAGTCCACTTCCATGGCATTGGGATCTCTGCTGGGGGTGTGAGGGTTGTTAAAGGAGAAGGGAGAGGTGGTCGTTCCAGTGCGGAGAGCTTGGATTCTCATCTTCTGGGCATGGAAGGTCTTAGCCTTCGTTACCCAGTCTGCGATGGTAGTGGGGACAGTTCCCATGGACAGGATCATGGTGGTGATTTGTTGGTCGAGTCCTAGGGCGAAGTGGTCGATGAGGGTGGCCTCATCCGTGATGTCGGACTTTCTGGCTAGGTTCTGCAAATTGGTGATGTATTGCTGGAACCTGTCATGAGAGCGGGTGACTTTCTGACGTAGTTTGGCTAGTTCTAAGTGGGCAGTGGCTTTCATGTTGTATGGGAAGAAGGTGGTCTCGAAGTCTTTGGTGAAATTGAGGAAGGTCTTCCCAGTGGTGACATTGGGGTCGGCCATCTTGTCATACCATGCTTCTACGAAGGATGCTCCCCGACTTGTGGGCATCCTGTTGAGTGTGGTCATGATTTTTTCAGGGTCTCCAGGGTAGAGGCTATCATTGATTAGGAAGTAAGCTCTCATGGCCTTCATCCATTGAGAGGTGTCAGAAGAGGACCCAGTGAAGTCGGCAGGGAGAGCGGCTTTGAGTTCCGAGGGCATGACTGGGGATGGTGAGCGGGAGAAGTTGATTGGACTGGGTTGACGTGAGGGTGGGCTAGGTTGGCATGGGGGTGGGCTGGGTTGACGAATGGGTGGGTTGGATGGAGTGGGATTGCTTGGTCTTTGTCCTTTGGGGGAAGGTGCGAAGGATGGGTCGAGGAGTGGGGTCTGGCTGGATCTGGCAATTCGTCTGGAGGATAAGCGATACTGGGTGAGATCGGGGAGTTCAGAGTCGCTGTCTCCTGGGGCTTTGAATGATGTGGTGAGATTGGGGTAGGTCCTTCACCAGAGGAGGTGGGACCGAAAAGAATTCTTGATCTTTTGTTACGCATAGCATACGAAAGAGAACTGGGGAATGACTTGGATCGTCTGCAGGCAATACTCATGAAGAGACCGACATCTGGCAGAGACTTGGACAAAGAGTTGACCTTAGAGTCGCTAAGGTCACTAAGGATTGTCGAGCACACAGGTGATTCAAGAGGATTACACTAATATTGTGCAGATCAAGAATGAGGGAAATACAAGAGTAAAGACGTGGGTATATATACTAAAGGGACTTCCTGCGCACAGACCAGGTAACTAGGGAAATATTGGGGAAACAACTAAGTGTGAGAGAATTTAGTTAGAAGATGAGGGTCCATGGAGAATGAAGCAGAGCGAAGAGATTCTAGGGAAAACAAACTAGGGATAGCTTCGAAGGTCCTCCAATGAAGAGGTACAGCTCTTGTGCTCGAGAGACACGACGTCTTCGATAGGTGATAAGAGAAGTGAAATGCACAAGTAAAAGAAAGCGATGATGAGGAAAGAAAATTGTAACACCAGGCGTGACAGGGGAGTAAGCCATGGATCAAGGGGAACCGAGGACGGTGTTAGACCAGTTGTTCGAAGCTTTGATAGACCAGCGCTGTACTTGTGCGGAGAGGCCTTTTATTCTCATGCTGGAGAGGCAAGGTGAACAAGGGGAGTCACCTTTGATGTGGATGACCAGGGGTGCAGTTTAACCACATGCCGGTGGGACGAGGTGGGAATGTCGCTATGGGAGAGCGACCAAGGGTACAGTTTAACCACATGTCGGTGGGACAAGGTGAACAAGGAGTGTCGTCATTGGTATAGATGACCGAGGGTGCAGTTTTACCACATGCCAGTGGGGCAAGGTCCGTGGAACTAGGTGTCGTGACGGGTGACCCATGTGCTAGGACTAGCAAGGACGCAGTTTAGCCTCGTGCAGGAGGTGACAAGGGTGGTGCCGGTTAGGCCAGGGATGCAGTTTAACCTCATGCCGGAGGTGACAAGGATGTGGACAGGGGTTAAAGGAAAAATACAATTTCCTAAGACAAATTGCTTGGACCACCACAGGGGTCCTCGCAGTACTCAGAATGCTTGCTTTGGTTAGCTGCAAGCTACACTTGCCTTACACTAACCTTGCATTGTCTTCAGGAATGTTGGCTTTGAGGAGCCAAACCAATGGAAAGCCTTCTGGCTCTCCATCACCACTACCTCCCAGATATTGAGATCATAAGAAGGGGATCGACCCCGATCCCAGAACTGGACAGGGGACCTGGATGGCTGTACCACTTCTGTGGCAGGCACCAGACGAGGGACGACGAGGGGGGGGAATGACGGAGATGGGCGGAGGAGTTCACCGAGGAGGAGGGAGGAGGGTGCTGGTGGGCCACAGAAAAAAATTTTATGGGTTAGTGACAAGGTGTCAAGTGGGTTCAAGGCAGTGGCCAAGGGGTACTTTAAGTAGTTTTACATCATGCTGAGGATGCAGAGGGGATAAGGAAGTGAACGCAGTGTCCAGGAAATTATCCTGTGCAAACCGAGGGTGAGGACATGGTGCGCGTGTGCCCAGGGAATCATTCCATACAGGCCAAAGGCGGAGGAAGGTGGGACAGAGGTTGGTCAAGATTGACCCAGGTGGTGACCGGTGAGGTCCAAGGAGTGGTGCAGTTAGTTAGAGCTGTGCACCAGCCTAGGTTGTAAGACCCGCGAGAGGGAGAACAATGGGGGTTCCAGGGTTCAGCGAGGAGAGAGCGAGACAGGGGGGGTGCTAAGCTAGAGGCTGGTGTGATGGGCATTGCTTAGCACAGGAGTTTACTGACATCCCGTGGTCAGGCTAGGGGGATGGTAAGTTTAATGACATTCCAGGTCTAGTTTCTGTTACGACTGAACTATCCAAGGTGAGGTGGAACAAAGGTGTTTGGACTAGCATACCGGGGGAACACGGTGGAACTGTCCCAGTGGGTTCTACTACCACGAGAGGCAACTCATGGCTTTCGAAGGCGAGTGGTGGCGAGAGGCAAAGCCTCAAGGTAAGCCCGAAGGCTCCGAAGGACAAGGCGACCAGATGGGAGATGGTTATGATATCAAAGTCAATGGTCAAAGTGAGGAATACAAGATAGTCGTACTATGCTTATATACCAGTGCTAGGAATGCACAGACCATGTAATAGATATGGTAACGAGTCATGGCTATGTAAGAGTCCATGAGGACATGAGAGAGATCTATGTATAGAGACGAGGGGATACGTCGATAAGCAGATGTACCGTGAGGAGCATATGATGGCTGTTGAGGCCAAGGGGTGATGCGAGAGGAGGCAAGGGCACGAGGAGTGCCGAGGCGACGGATAAGAGGATGCGTGAGAGCATGCAGGTATAAGCAAAGGCACAAGGAGTGCCGAGGCAATGGATAGGAGATGGCCGTCAAGGCCAAGGGGACATGAGGGGACACGTAGTAGATGCATGAGCTAAGACAGGGGCACGAAGTAGTGCCAAGGTGGAGGATAAGGGATACATGTGGGAGGGACACATAGGCTAGGAGCTAGGAGGTCCGCGGAGGGTACCGGGACATGACGATAGGAGGGGACCAGGATATGCGGGGCGAGTACCAGTCAATAGCAAGATGCGGGTAAGGCGTAAGCATCACGTGGTGAGATGCGTAGGTCACGAGAGATGAGCGGTCACGTGGAGATCATGTGGAGGGTCCTAGGGTGGATGCTAGAGGGGACTCGGAGGTAGCTGAGGACTAGGGATAGGACGAGGGTATCTCCGAGGTGAGGGAGACCAAAGGTCACATGGAAGTCACAAGGGCCGTGGAGGTCACGTGATAGTCATGAGTGACTGCGAGGGTCACATAGATGCGACAGAGGGACACGGTGCCGGAGGTAGCCGGGTCTAGGGGTTAGCTAAGGGTTAGCTAAGGGTGACTGATAGCTGAGGGGCTAGCAGCGACAAGGGGCTCAGAGGTAGCTGAGGGCTAGGATGATGGGAGGCGAGGAGACTCCTACAGTGGCTAAGAAGAGAGGGTACTCTCCTGTAGGGTCGACGAGGGAGTGGGGATGGTGGACGGAGGTGTGTGGACAAGGGATGAGGACACGTGATGAAGGAAAAAGCCTAGGGGTGTTCGTGAGTTGTAACAGTTTCCAAGTAGGTGGGGGTCTTTCTTCAGAGAGGTGGAGCTGGGCTGTGAATACCAGTGAGCAGATAGTTTGGAGACGTGTCCGGGTCTATCTTTCCCAAATGGGTAGTGGTCTTCCTCAGATGAGGTGGAACCAGGCTGTGGATACCGGCGAGTGGATAGTTTGGGGACGTGTCCGGGTCTATCTTTCCCAAGCGGGTGGTGGTCTTCCTCGGATGAGGTGGAACCAGGCTGTGAATACCGGCGAGTCAGGGGTAGACAGTTTAGGGACATGTCCAGGTCAGGCAAGGCGGAGATCTGGGAGTGGTGCTGGGGTTGGGTTTACCAGCCAGGGAGCGCGGAGGGGGAGACAGCGACGTGGGGGTGTCCTTACCCTAAGAAGTAGAGGACCGGCTAGGCGATACTCACGAAGAGACCGACATCTAGCAGAGGCGGGGTGCGAGGTCAGGGGTATCTGCTGCAAGTCGGATCAAGGGGACCAGTGAAGGTCAGCGAGGGGTACGAGGGAGCTAAGTATCACTCATCGTGTTGCAGCTTCAAGGGGGAGCAAAGGACTAGCGAGGGCAAGGTTAACGAAGGTGGGGATTTGGATGTACCTGATAGTACTCTGTAGAAGTACACTTTGACCATTTGTTGCGACTGAACCATCCAAGGTGAGGTGGAACAAAGGTGTCTGGGCTAGCATACTGGGGGGAACATGGCAGAACTGTTCCGGTGGATTCTACTACCACGAGAGGCGACTCATGGCTTTCAAAGACGAGTGGTGGCGAGAGGCAAAGCCTCAAGGTAAGCCTGGAGGGCTCCAAGGACTAAGGCAGCCAGATGGGAGATGGTTGTGATATCAAGTTTAATGGTCAAAGTGAGGAATACAAGATAGTCATACTATGCTTATATACCGGTGCTAAGAATGCACAGACCATGTAATATATATGGTGTGAGTCATGGCTAGGTAAGAGTCCATGAGGAGCACAGGAAGTCTATCTATAGGAGAGAGATGATACATCGATAAGCAGGCATACCATGAGGAGCATATGATGGCCATCTAGGCTGAAGGGTGCGTGGGAGGAGATGAGGGCACGAGGAGTGCTGAGGCGACGGATATGAGGATGTGCGGAAGCGCATAGGAGAGGCGAAGGCACGAGGAGTGCCAAGGCGTTGGATATGAGGATGGCTGGCTAGGCCAAGGGAGCACAAGGGGACGCGTGGGAGCGCGTGTACATAGGCAAAGGCATGAGGAGTGCCGAGGTGGTGGATAAGGGATGGCCGTCTAGGCTGAGGGAACATGAGGGGATGCGTAGTAGATGCGTAAGCTAAGACAGGGGCACGAGAAGGTGCCAAGGCGCAGGATAAGGGTACACATGGGAGGGATGCGTATGCTAGGATGATAAGGGGGTCTGCGGGGATACTGGGATGAGACGGAGGGAGAACCGGGATACGCGGGGCAAGTACCAGTCAATAGCGAGATGTGGGTTAGGTGTAAGCATCACATGGTGAGATGCATAGGTCATGTGGAAGTCACAGGTGCCGTGGAGGTCACGAGGACATAGCAGGGATGAGAGATCCTAGATAGGGGACGAGGGACCGGAGGTAGCCAGGACTAGGATTAGCTAAGGATTAGCTAAGGGTGGTCGTCTAGCAGGCTGAGGACAAGAACGTGGGTAGAGCCTCGAAGGTCACGAGGGATAGTGGTCACGTGAGGGTCATGGGACTTCTCTGGGGGATGCTAGAGGAGACTCGGAGATAGCCGAGGACTAGGGGTAGGATGAGGGTATCTCTGGGATGAGGGAGACCGGAGGTCACGTGGGGATTATGTGATAGTCACGGGTGACAGTGGAGGTCGCGAGAGCGCGACAGGGACGTGCTCAGAGACAGCTGAGGGCTGGTGAGAGCATGGTCGTACTTGAAGGTAGCCAAGGACTAGGACAGGGGACAAGGGTACTGCTGCAGTGGCTAAGAAGAGAGGGGTACTCTCCTGCAGGGTGGACGGAGGTGCATGGACGAGGAACAAGGACATGTGACGAGGGAAAATAAATAGGGGCATACGTGAGTTGTAACACATTCCCCTTTACTGCTGTTCCCGTCATTGCATGCATCATTCTGCAAACACTGTACTGTGCCCCTTTGCACTTACTCTCCTTGGACTACGTTATTTCACCAGTGTCTCTGGCGCTGTGAATTTCCTCTACCTACACATCAGTTTTCTCTTCCTCCATTTCGCAGCCAGACTCTACTCCAGACCCTCCTATCATTCCCCAGTCTTCAAAGGCCATCGCTTGGGAAGCATGTATTCAACTGATTTGCAGGTTCCTTGAGACCCACAAATGCTCCACTGATCTTTCCAATGCAGACTTCCAAATGTTTGTCAACTCTGTCACCAAGTTCTTTATCTTGCATGGCTCTCTATGGCGTTGAGAGCCACACGGTCATCACCAGCTGGCTGTACCAGAGCACCGCCAGTATGGACTTATAAAGGAGGCTCAAGATGACCTCAGGCACAAAGGTGTCTTCACAATCCATACCTGACTCCTACTCTGCTTCTGGTGGCTGATGCTGGTTGACAATGTTAAATGGTTCCTTCACACTTGTCATGAGTGCCAAATTTGACAAACCAACTGTTTTCATATTCCTCCAACTGTACCAGTCGTAGGTGGCCTGTTCTGTAAGGCTCACCTCAACATGATGCTCATGCCCCAGTCTGGTGGTTATCAGTACATTGTCCAGGCCTGGTGTGCACTTGTTACGCGAAGTGTACCAACAAGGTCTCGAGGACTCTGAATGGCTAAGGCGATACTCACGGAGAGACCGACGTCTTAGGGACTCAGAGGTAAGGCGGAGAACTAGGAGTTTCACTAGGGATGGGCCTAATGAGACCTGGAGTGACCCTTGATGATATGCGTAGATTGCGCAGAACAAGAATGCGGAATACAGAGTACAGGAGACTATTTATAGTACCGACACAGCGCACGGACCATGAGATAAGGGGAAACGATCAGGCATAAGAGAACCTGATTAGGAGTGGTAAGGTCCAAGGTCAAGAGACCGAAGGTAACTGGATCTAGGCCCTCTGATAAGGAGATAAGCCTGTCATGGGCAATAAGACATAGTACGTCGATAGGAAAAGAAGCGATAGTATACTACTATGAGAAGAATACAATGAGATGGAAAGAAAATCGTAACATTACCCCCGTCGTACAATTGAGCCCCAGGCTCAATCAACAAACCTCTTCTCCCAAAGGGATCTTCAGAAAGCTGGCGGCCCAAAGATGGTGTTCATCTGAGAGGGGGAAGCAGTGTTAAACGGACAGAGAGATTGGATATGCCCAGGCTGAGCACACAGAGCGCATTCGTGATGGGGACAGAGTTCGGCGGAGTGTCCCCAGTTACGACAATAGTTGCACTGGACGCAGTTGCATTGAGTCACAATGTGGCCAGGGGTGAGGGAAGCGCAGTGGGGGCACCGGAAGGTGGGGCAGTCCTGTTGATAGTGACCTCGAAGACGGCAGTGAAAGCATTCAGTCCCAGGGGAGGTGGGGGCAAGCCGGATGCTATCTGCTTGAGGCATGACTCGGGTAGGGGAGGACAGGACATGGGTGCCATTGGGTAGGTGGACCCACTGGACTTCAGTCCGGGAAACAGGGGTGATATGGGATGAACGAATGGGGGCGGGGGCTTCGTTGGACTCAGAGGTAGAGTCTTCTTCGTCAGAGGCGACGATGGTGGGGGTGTCCGTGGGAGGGGGGGAGGAGAGTCTTTCTGCGAGGCAGCTCAAAGACGGAGGGGGTACAGGTAGGATGGCCTGATGAGGGCATAAAAGTAAGAGGTCGTCTAAGGACTGTAAGTAATGGTTGCGCTGTGCTTGGGAGAGGGAATCGTAAATTCTTCTGAAAGAAATGTAGATAAGAGGGGGAGGAAATGCTTCCACAAAGCTATGAAAGCCATGGTAAGACAGGGCGATGAGAGAGTTTCGCCTGGTCTCGTCAATGGAGAAGCATATAGCAGGATCTTGGGGGGTGAGAGTTTCGGTGAGGCGCAGTGTGGAGGAAGCAGAATGATAGGTACGAATGAGGGCATGCGTGGTCTCATCTTCAGCAAAGAGAGGGAGGGTTTCGAGGGCGAGGGCGAGAGCAGGTATTTCTAGGATGATGCCGAATAGAGAGAGACGTCCATGTTCGGGCAAGAATGATGGGTATACATGTCGCGAGCATAGGGAGGAAGAAGAGTGGGAGGAGGTGGATGAGGGGGATGAGGCAGTCGTGAAAGATAATGAGGACATCGTCGAGGTAGGGGAGTAGGAGCAGGGAATTCATGTACTAGAGTTATTGACACACTAGGTGATACTCACAGAGAGACCAACGTCTTTTGTGTCAATAACGTTTTAGATGGAATGTAGTTGTTTATAAGCAGAGAGTAGTTGGCGAGCGTGTCTGAGATTGGACTCGGGTTCCCAGGTGTTTTCCGATGAGGGGTATCCCTTCCATGCAGTTAGGTACCTCAGGTGGTTGCCAAGCCCCTTGTGATTAATGATGGCTTCTACTTTGTATTCTTCTTCAGTTCCGATAAGGTCAGGTGGTGGGAGAAGGAACGGGGGTCCGTGTGCTGGGGATTCGCAATAAGAAGATAAGAGTGAGGCGTGGAAGATGTTGTGGATTTTCCATGTGGGCGGTAGTCAGAGTTTGTAAGATAAGGGAGATAGTACCTGGATGATTTCAAAAGGTCCGTGGCGTTTAGGGGCAAGTTTCCGGGAGGGGTAGTTTAGTTTAAGGTGAGTGGCCTCCAGCCATACTTTATCTCCGGTCTTCCATGGGGAAAATTTTCGGCAGGATCGATGTGTCATGATTTTTCGGGCAGATTTGTGGGCTGCTAGGGCTTCTTTTTGGGCAGAATTGAGGGTGGTGAGTCGGGATTCGAGGGCGGGGATGAAGGTTTTCCTGAGGGGAGGGAAGGTTCGGGGTTCGTACCCATAGAGTAGGGAGAACGGAGATTTTTGGGTGGATGAGTGGGGGGCGGAGTTGTGGTGGAATTCTGCGGATGAGAGGAGATTGGCCCAAGAGTGGGGGTTATTGAAACAGAAGATGCATAGATATACTTCGAGCTCTTGATTGGTTCGTTTGGTTTGGCCGTTAGTCTGTGGATGGTATGCGGATGAAAGTCGTATGTCATATTTCAGGAGGCGGGCTAGTTCGATGGCGAAGGCAGAGGCGAATTGAGGGCCTCTGTCGGAGATAATAGAGTCGTAGAGGCCAAATCTTTTGAATACATTTTCATAGAAGAGGAGGGCGACTCCTGTGGCGTTGATTTTTTTAGAGCAAGGGATGAGGATTACCCCCTTTGTAAGCCCATGGTTGACCACGACCATGATAGAGTCAAAGGAGTTGGAGAGGGGGAGGTCGGTGATAAGGTCGATGGAGAGCTGGCGAAAGGGGAGAGTACTAGAGGAGGGTATCGGCAGGAGGGGTGAATGAGCAGGATGGGTGTTGACTTTGTTCTGTTGGCAGACAGTACATCCGGCAATAAAATGTTTGACGAAGGTGGTGAGGCCCGGCCACCAGAAGTCCTGTTCAAGGATGGCTTTGGTGCAGAAGACCCCCATGTGGCCCGAGAGGGGTGAGGAGTGGATAGTATGCAGGACTGTGGAGCGAGCAGAAGGGGGAACGTACATACGATGGCGGAAAAAGAGGTGGCCGTTGTCAAAGGTCCAATCCAAGAGACGAGATCGGGGGAAAAGTGGGGAACCGTCAGCGAGAAGTGCGATGGCGTGTAGTACGAGGGGATTGGAGGAGGTGCTGGAACGGATGAGATTGATAAGGGAGAGATCAATGGCATTGATGACAATGGGGTTGGGGACGATAGAGGCGTCGAGGTTATCCAGTGAGGTGTCGACCAGTGGGAGACGGGAGAGGGCATCGGCGGGTCCCATCTTAGAGCCCGGTGTGACCTTCCAAAGGATGTCAAAGTCCTGCAGGAAGAGTGCCCATCTGGCCTGGCAGCGGGATAGTTTACAGGGGTCACGGATGTAGGATAGGTTTTTATGATCGGTGATGATGGTGATGGGGTGCGAGGTGCCCTGGAGGTATTGGCGCCATTCGGAGAGGGAGAGTATGACAGCCAGGAGTTCACGATCATAAATGTCATAATTTCGTTCGGCAGGGGCGAAGGTTTTAGAGAAATAGGCAACGGGTTGGAGATCCCTGTTTGTGTCCGCCTGCATGAGGATGGCGCCGGCAGCGAGGAGGGAAGCGTTGGTCATGAGGGAAAAGGGGCGGTCAACGTCAGGCAGGGCAAGGACAGGGGCGGAACAAAAGGAGGCTTTTAGGGAGTCAAAGGTGCGTTGCTGGAGGGGAGACCATACCCATGGTTGGTCTTTCCAGGTGAGGAGGGTGAGGGGGGCGATGATGTTGGAGTAGTTGGCAATGAACTTTCGATAGTAGTTGGCAAATCTGAGGAAAGAGCGGATGCCAGTGACTGAGGAGGGATTCTGCCAGTCTTGGATTGCAGAGAGTTTGAAGGGGTCCATTCGAACGACTCCTCGACCAATGATCAATCCAAGGTATTCCATGGTGGGAGAGTCGAAGGTACATTTGGAGATTTTCAGGGAGAGACCGTGTTCCCATAGGCGTTGAAGTACATGGCGGGTGCGGTTATGGTGTGTGTCGAGGGTGCCTTTGGTGTGGATCCCGATGTCGTCCATGTAGATCTTCAACCATTGTTCCGCGATCATGTCAGCGAAGATGTCATTCATGAAGGCCTGGAAGGTGGAAGGAGCATTGCAGAAACCAAAGAACATGATGGTTGGTTCAAAAAGGCCTCGTTCGGTGATGAATGCAGCCTTCCATTGATCTTCCTTTCAAATGCAGATGTTGTTGTAGCCCCATCGAATGTCCACCTTGGTGAACCAGTCTGCATCCTTCATGTCGTCGATCAGGTCAGAGATGAGAGGTAAGGGGTACGCGTTGCGGATGGTGTGGCCATTTAGGTATCGATAGTCCTGACATGGTCGAAGGGATCCATCTTTCTTGGGGACGAAGAAAAAAGGGGATGCTTGGGGGGATTTGGAGGGAACGATATGACCCATTTTGAGATGCTCGTCTACGAATTCCTTACATGCGATCTTCTCGGCTGGGTTCAGAGAGTAGACTTTGGCGATCTTTGGGACGAAGGATTCCTTTAGGTCAATGGTGTGGTCATAAGGGCGGTGTGGGGGTAGAACATTATGGGTTGCTTCTGCGAAGACGTCGGCAAAGTCCTGGCAGAAGGTGGGGATCGGGGTCTCTTTGGGGGGTTGTCATAGGGCGATCTCAGTAGAGAGAGTGGTTTTATTGATCTCGGATGTGTTGTCCTTCTGGGGAGGGTACTCACGAAGAGACCTCTCTACCCTCTGGGAACCTGTGGTGGAGATGGTGATGGTTCTGGAGATCCAGTCGATTGAAGGGTTCCATTTGATTAGCCATGGAAGTCCAAGGATGATCTGTGGAGTTTTCTGTCGAAGGATGAAGAAGGTTTCCCATTGTGAGAAGTCGTTACAGATGATGGGGAGGTTTGCCGTCCATTGGATGGTTCCAGCATGGTTGGTGGTTCCGTCTACGTTGTAGGCGACGATGGGATGATTGATGCGTTTCAGTCTGGTGGGAAGGGTTTGCAGGAGTCACAGGTCGACAAAGTGTCCGGTTGCTCCCAAGTCAATAAGGGCGGTGGTCTCGATGATTCCATGTAACGAGATGGGAAGTCATAGGGTTCTATTGTTCTTGGGAGCTATGAGTACATGGTGGGTAACTAGAGAAGAGGACATTGAGGCAGCTTCTCTCTTTAAAAATCCTTGGCCTTTTGGACATTGGCAAAATTGATGGAGTTAACTTCCTCCATGGAGATGATTGGGGAACTCTCGTCGTAGCACATCTTAAGTACGGAGAGTATCTCACTCTTGTTTTTCCCAGCGGTTTGGAGGGAACTTACATACTGTTGGAGTGAGGAAGGCGGGGGTGTGGCGGTGGGCGTGTTGGTCATAGGAGTGGTGGTAGTGGTTCTGACGTTCTGGGGGCATGGGGGAAGATGGCTAGGGGTGGTGCATCTGCAGTTCTGAGCGTTGTGCCCAGTTGCTCTGCAGCGGAAGCATCGTCCTTCTTTGATGCATTTGGTGTGTTCCATGGGAGTCAGTTTGGTGAGGTTCACCGCATCAACTTCCATGGCATTAGGGTCATGGGGGGATCTAGTGGAGGAGAACGCGGGGGGGGTGTTTCCAAGATGAAGGGCTTGGATCCTCATCTTCTGGGCGTGGAAGGTTTTGGCCTTGGTTACCCACTCTTCGATAGTGGTGGGGACTGTTGCCATGGAGAGGATCATAGCGGTGATCTGTTGGTCGAGTCCAAGGGCGAAGTGGTCGATGAGGGTAGTTTCATTGGTGATATCGGATTTCCCAGCTAGGTTTTGGAAGTCGGTGATGTACTGTTGGAAGCCATCTCCCGTTCGGGTGAGTTTTTGATGGAGTTTGGTCAAGTCGAATCGGGCGTTGGCCTTGACGTCATAGGGGAAGAAGGTGGTTTCAAAGTTGGTGACGAATTCTGCAAAGGTTTTTCCGGTGGTAATGGTTGTATCGGCCATTTTGTCGTACCAAGACTCAGCGAAGGAGGCTCCTCTTCCTTTGGGCATTTTGTTCAACGTGGTCATGATACATGCTTCGTCGGGGTACAAGGCGTCGTTTAGGACAAAATAGGCTCTCATGGCTTTGATCCATCGAGAGGCATTGGCGGACTTCCCTGAGAAGTCAGCTGGGAGGGCTGCTTTGAGTTTGGCAGGGTGGGTTGACATTGGTGGATTATGATGGTGAGGAGATGGGTTGGGTCATCAAGGGGGTGGGCTAGGCTGACGAGGGGGTGGGCTAGGCTGACGAGGGGCAGGGATTCTTGGGGTTCTGGTTTGACTTCTTGGCTGGGGTGCATACGAGGGATCGAGGAGAGGAGTCCTGCTAGATCCGGTGATTCATCTGGGGGATGTCCGATACTTGGTGAGATCAGGGAGATTGGAGTCCGATTCTTCTGGGGGTCGGTATGACGTGCTGGAGGGGTGGTGGGTCCTTCACCTGAGTAGGTGGGACCAAGGATATTCTTGTTCTTTTGTTACGCGAAGCATACCAACAAGGTCTCGAGGACTCTGAATGGCTAAGGCGATACTCACGGAGAGACCGACGTCTTAGGGACTCAGAGGTAAGGCGGAGAACTAGGAGTTTCACTAGGGATGGGCCTAATG
>JBBPLO010000802.1:0-14621 GCA_038089835.1 Retiboletus flavoniger | reverse complement strand
AGAAACGAAAAAAGAGGCAATCCACCGTGGATCGTAATACTACCCCCATGCTAGGGGTGAAACTCCGTTGAACCTTCCTTCACAGGTCGATATATCCCACATCTGGGGAACCCGTCATGTTAGCGTAAGCTATGTCATCGAAGACATCATCGACGTCATCATCTCCATAGTTGTTAGACTCAACGGGGGAGTGGTGGCGATGCAGTGTTGGTACGGGGAGCGGGGCAGGAGACGGGCGAGTCCTGCAATTATGGGGTTGCTTGGGGGAATGACTTCCTCAAGAGGACCCAGAGGGTGACGAGAAGTGAGGCAGGGGAAGAGGTCAATGGAGGGGACAGCACTTCTGGGAGTGGCCCGGTGCGAAGTTAAGACAGATCAGGCATTGGTAGACTTGGCAGTCTGCCCGAAAGTGCCCAAGATGGTGGCAGTTGAAGCATGCCTGGCAGTATCGGGGGTGAGTTGGCGGGAGAGGCATCGTGCCTTCGTTCCCGGTCCAGAATGCTTCTGTGCGTTCTAGGAAGTCTATCTCTTCCTGGGCAAGGGGGGAAGCGGATGCCGAGGGGACGGTGTTGGCTCGGCTAGCCCATTGTTCGGAGTGGTCCTTCAGGTACCAGTCAAGGTCCTGGAAGAACTCAAGGGCTCCTAGTTGGTAGGCTAGGAGGAGGGTGACGGCACGCACGTCCCGGTAGATGGAGGAGAGGACGGAGTGGAGGCAAGCGCACTGCGCGTCGGTGGGATGAGGGGGAATGAGGCCGAGGCGGGCGATCTGTAGGTAGAGTTTGGAGACGAGCTCCAAAGGGGATGCATCCTCGACAAAGGACTGCATCGGGATAAGAAGGTGGGAGTCGGTCAACAATGACGCGAGCTCTTGGAGGTCGTCTCGAGATGGGTAGTCTTCCCGGAGATGGTGGGTGTTTATGGGGATGTTGATGCTCAGAATGGGCATCGGGACAATGGTGGCAAGGGAGACAGGAGGTAGTTCTGGGGAGCAGTCTCCCCAACGTGGGGGACCGACAGCGGGGGATCCCCATCCAGGGGAAGCAGCATGGGAGGAAGAGGTCAACGGGTCGTACACGGTGGACGTGTGTGAAGCTATAGTAGGAAAGTCTATAGGTAAGTTGTCGCAATGGACGACGTTGTGCTCATCAGCGAGGGGAGAAGAGAGAGGAGGGAAAGAGCAGAGAGACGATACTGTGGTAATAGAAGACATATTTTTCTTTTTGAGGACGGTTTGTTTTTCTTTTCGGTATGCTATGTGAGAGGGATAGAAAGAGGGGAACTAGAGGGGAAAGGCGTGAGGGTGTGCTTTCTTATAGGCAAGGAGGGTGGTTCGTGCGTGTCTGAGATCCTTTCGGGAAGCCAGGAGTCATCGTCGGCGAAGTACCCTTTCCACCAGACGAGATAGTGGCGCTTATCCGAAGCACCATGGTGACATATGATCTTTTCCACTTCGTACTCCACTTGTCCATCAATAAGCTCCAGGGGGTTCTTTTTGAAGTGGGGGCCGTAAATGGTGTTTTGGCGATAGGACAATAAGAGAGAAGCGTGGAACGTGGGGTGAAGTTTCCATGTTTTGGGTAGGGCTAAGTGGTAGGAGACGGGAGATAGGACATCAGTGATAACGAAAGGTCCTTATCTTTTTGGGGAGAATTTGGGATTGGCTAATTCCTGGCGAAGGTTTTGTGCCTCGAGCCATACCTTATCTCCTTTACTAAAAGGAGTAAAAGGGCATTTATTTCGTCTAGCCATTACTTGGTGAGCTAGTTTGTGGGAGGCGAGGGCCTTGTTTCGGGCGGAGGAGAGTTCTTGGAGTCGGGTTTCAACGGCCGGTATGTTGGTGGACAGTACTAAGGTGGGTAGAGGGTTAGGTTCGTACCCCATGAGGAGGAAGAAGGGGGATTTGTTAGTGACTGAGTGGGGGCGGTGATTGTGGGTGAATTTGGCTAGGGAAATTTTACTGGCCCATGAGGTGGGATCGTCTCCGCAGAAGATGTGGAGGTAAATCTCTACTTCTTGGTTGACTTGTTTGGTCTCTCCGTCGGTTTGAGGGTGGAAGATGGTGGAGAGGGCGAGCTTGTAGTTGAGGATCCTTCCTAGTTCTTTGGAGAACATGGAGGCAAATTGGGGGCCTCAGTCGGAAATGATCTTGTCCAGGAGTCCGTACCTGGAATAAACTTTGTGGGCGAATAGGGTCGCAATTCCATCTGTGGTTACGGTTTTCTTAGTGGGGCAGAGAATTACCCCCTTAGTAAGGCCGTGGTCGACCACGACCAGGAGACTATCAAAGCCGTCAGAGGTGGGGAGATCTGTTGAAACGGGCAAGTGCATGAGGAGCAGATAGGGGTAAGAGGAGGGGTGGTTGGGTGGGTATTGATTTTGTTTTGCTGGCATACAGCGCAGCTGGAGACGTAGTTGCGGACGTGGGCAGTAAGGCTGGGCCACCAGCATTCAGCAGTGACGAGTTGGTGTGTTTTCAGGTAGCCAGGGTGGCTGGCAGTAGGGTGGTCATGGTGTTTGGCCAGGACTGCCTGGCGAGAGTTGGGAGGAATGTAGAGGCGGCCGTGGAAGGTGAGAGCGCTGTTGGTCGACTGCCATGGGGAGAAGCATGCTCGGAAGGACACGGGAAGAGGTGTGGAGAGGGATTGGATGGCTTGGAGGGCCGTGGGGTCGACGGTGCACTTGTCAGATATTTGCTTGGCAAGGAGAATGTCGACAGTCGTGATGAATGCGGTTTCAGGGAGGATAGTAATGGCGGTGTTATCCACTTCGTGAGAATTGTGGTCCGCATGGCGGGACAGGGCGTCGGGGGCGGTAAGCTTAGTGGCTGGGGTGTAGGAGAATTCGAGGTCATAGTCGGCGAGGTCAAGAAGCCAGCATGCTTGACACTGGTTAAGGTCTTGGGGTTTTCGGAAATAGGTAAGATTCCAGTGGTCGGTGAAGACTTTGACAGGGAAGGGGGCACCTCTGAGGTAGTGGCGCCAAGCAGAGAGGGTGCGCATGACGGCGAGGAGTTCGCGGTCATGGATGTCGTAGTTTTGTTCTGCGGGGTTAAAAGATTGGGAGATGTAGGAGCACGGTCTCCACTCTCCATTGGGGTTGAGTTGTTGTAGGATGGCCCCGGAGGTGAACTTTGAGGTGTCAGTGGCAACGGTGAACTGGGTGCCGGTATTGGGGAGTTGTAGAACTGGTTGAGACTGGAAGGCGTCTTTGAGGGAGTCGAAGGCGTCTTGGCAAGCGGGGGACCATTCCCATGGTTGGTTCTTCTTGGTAAGGTCGATTAAAGGGTGGGCGGTGGTGGAGTAACTCTGGATGAATCGCCTGTAGAAATTGGCAAATCCCAAGAAGGATCAGACTTGTTTTAGAGTGGTCAGTATTGGCCATTTAGAGATACCTTCCAGTTTTACGGGGTCCATGGCGATATGGCCCGGTTTGACAATGAGGCCGAGGTACTCCACTTTGTCTGTAGCGAACTTGCATTTTTCAAGTTTGAGGTGGAGGTCGAGTTTGGTCATGCGTTGGAGGACTTGACGGGTTCTGTTGGTGTGAGTTTCTTCGTCGGCAGAGAAGATGAGAAGGTCGTCCATATAAATGACGAGCCATCCTTCGGCGATCAAGTCTCCGAAGGAGTCATTCATGAACCTTTGGAATGTGGCGGGGGAGTTCGTAAGTCCGAAGTACATGACATTCGGTTCAAAGAGGCCATGGTGGGTTATGAAAGCGGCTTTCCATCGGTCTTCTGGAGCAATTTGAATGTTGTTGTACCCCCATCAGACATCAAATTTGGTAAATTTACGAGTGTCTTTGAGTTTGTCGATGAGCTCAGAGATGAGGGAAAGAGGGTAGGCATCACGGACAGTTGCCTCGTTGAGTTTTCGGTAGTCCTGGCAAGGACATAGTCCTCCGTCCTTTTTATGGACAAAGAAGAAGGGTGACGCTTGTGGGGATTTGGAAGGGGAGATTTTTCCAGCAGCAAGGTTTTTGTCAATGAACTTATCTGCCACCAATTTTTCGTCAGGGGATAGGGGGTAGATCTTCCCGATGTTAGGGGAGAAATCGGGTTTCAATGAGATTTTGTGGTCATAGGGTCTCGATGGAGGGAGGTGATCGGCAGCTTCCTGGAAGAAGACAGAGCTGAACTCGGTGTATTCCGAGGGTAGGAAAGTCTTGGGGGTCGCGAGGACTTCTTCTTTGGCGAGTTTGGTAGCCTTAGTGATCTTGGCTATCTGTGAAGCGCGGAGGAATTGGGATCCACAACGGATGATGCGGAAAACCGATCGATTGTGGATGGCGACGTTGAGGTACCTCTCCTCCACATCTCGGTCGAGGTAGTTGTGGAGGTGGTCATGGGAGATCGTACAAACCGGGATGGAGTCGGGTTCGTGTTCAGGGAAGGTGTAGACCTTGTTGTGTCTTTCGAGGTCTTTCTTGTGTTCGTGGTGAAGGAGGGACGACTGGTCAATGGATTCGTCGAGGGTAAGGGTTTGGGTGACCCAGTTGATCTTTGGGTTAGCAACGCGGAGCCATGGGAGTCCGAGGATGAGGTTGTCTCGTTCTAGGTGCATGACGTGGAAGAGCACCTTTTGGGCAAGGCCTTCGACATTAAGGAACAGGGAACAGGTATGAGTGATCTTTCCTTTGTGGTTGGTGGTTCCGTCAGCGTTTTTGGCAAGGATGGGGGTGACGAGCTTCGTGAGGGGGAGTTTATGTTTTGCAATGAAGTTGTGATCGATGCAGGAGATGCTAGCGCCACTATCTACGAGCGCTTTTGTGTCGACGGTTTTCATAGTATATGAGGGGCGTATAACTTGGACCAGAATGATCATTGATTTAGTCACAGCTTTTACAAGTACAGAGGCAATGTAGGAAGGTGCTAATGTCGAGGTAGGCTTCCTTTCTAAAAACTCTGGAGGAATACTGCTTTCATGGACTCCTCATCTTCTTCATTGTCATCCTTGATCTCTTGGAGACGAGGGAGGTTTTCTTCGTTGGTTACTTCTGCCACCTTTTTGGTGGGTGGGCATGGAGGTTTTGAGGTCTGTGGGGAGAAGGCGGGGCAGTTTCGAGAGGAGTGGCCACTTTGGCGGCATCGGAAGCAGAGGTTGTTTTGGATGCATCGCTGTTTTTCTTCAGGGGTCATTTTGGTGATAGTTCGGACAACATTGATGTCCATGGCATTGGGGTCAACCTGGGTTTTTGGGGTGAAGGAAATATTCCTGGAGCGATCTGCTCTGGATCTGGAGGTGACTTCATGAGCGTGGTTCCACATGTTGTCGAAGTGCATGGCCTTCGAGTACCAGTCGGCGATGGTGGTCGGGGATGTCTCCATCGCATATATTTTGTACATGATGGAGGAAGGTAGTCTGGCGGCGAAGTAGGTGATGAGGACATTGTTGTCCATGATCTGAGTGACAGCGACTTTGCTGCGGAAGGTGGCGATGTATTTGAGAAGGGTTGGAGAGAATCTGTCCTTTCTTTTTTGCATCCTTGTGGTGGAAAGCCAGGTGATGGCATTCCTGATAGAATCTTGGTGTTTAAAGGCAGCCTGGAATTCGGTGGTGAAGGCGGTGACCATTCCGAGATTGATGGTTCCAGCAGAACAGCATTTCTGTCGGAAAGTAGCGGCCCAAATGGCAGCGGACCCCTTGGTCATATGTGAAAGCGTGAATGCGATTTTCTTTGCATCAGTGTCATAGACATCAGTGTTGATGAGGAGGTAGAATTGGACAGTGTTGAACCACTGTTTGGATTGATCATAGGACCCATCGAAGGGTTCAGGGGCTCCAAGGCATAGTTCCTTTGAAGACATAGTTGTTGGGGGCAAGGGTAAGGGCGCGACAGCGGGGAGCATTCGAGCGAGAGGGAAGCCTGTGAGGGCAGGTGGCTTAGGAGGTCTGGTAGGGAGAGACATGCTCAGTTGCATGGCAATGGGAGTGGGAGTCTCAGGGGAAGGAACTCGCAGAATACTAAGTTGTCAGGCGAGACCTTGGGCAAGATGGATGGTGTCTTCTTCCTCTTGGAGAGAGGTGGGGTTGACGTCAGGGTTGGAGTGCTCATGGGAGGAGGGGGATGAGGGTTCAGGGGAGGATTGGCCTTGTTCGGGCACACCTCGGGATAGGAACCAGTGGGAGGAAATGGTGGCACAGTGTCTAGGGAATTACCCTGTGCAGGCTGATCACGGGAAGGGGGTGCGTGGTTGTCCAGGGAATCACCCCATTCGGACTGAAGGTGGGAGCAGGTAGTAGAACGACCTGAAAGTCGTCTGTAGAGAGACAGCTTAGTCTTTTGTTATGCTGGGCAGTGGAATACCAGCGGGGACTCAAGGTGAGCTCAACATAGGTACGAAGACGAAGGAGAATACTTGTGGTGTTCCAACAGAGGTCTTTGGAGACACACATTCAAGGGTGAGGTCTTAGAACAGTAGCAACGCCAAACGGCCTGTGAGTGGACTTCAAGGGGGTTTCCTTAAGTCCAGGACGAAGGTACAAGGTGAAGACTTCAGGGATGTCCCTTAGTCTTAGTGTGCTGATAACAGACAGCGACGAGAGAAGCGAGGGGATGGCTTAGAGCTCGTAAGATTGAGTAGACTAAGCTAAAGAGAATACATGGATGCGATCCGGGTATAAGTATGTATGCCAAGATGGTTAGGTAATGGGCTTCTAGTAAGCCCGAGATAAGGGGTGAGTCATCTGCAGTAGATAAGGATGAGTCACTAAGAGTCAGTGCTAATAATACATCAGTTCAGAGATAAGACAGAAGAGAAGAACTGGGAGGCGGAACCCGAGGTGTAAATGGGGTTCCTAAGTCCGAGATACGAGATAAGGAAACGAGGACTTAGCTAAGAGAAAGAAAGAGAGAAAAGAAAGGAAAAAAAAGGCGATCCACCGTGGATCATAACAGTAATCATAGGGTGTGGGCTCAACAAAAAGAGAAGAATGACGAATAGTGACATAGGAGAAATATATGAGAAGAAAGGGAGAAAAATGTAACATTATCCCCCAAGTACAATTGAGTCCCAGACTCAATAACCAATCCTTTCCTAGTAAGACCTCCATCAAGTAGTGGGGGAAGGTCCAAAGATTGCGCTCTATTGGGAAGGGGAAGCAACTTCATGTGGGCAATTATGGAGTACATGCCCAGGTTGGTAGCAAAGAGCATAGTTGTGGTGGGGGCAGTGTTGATCAGTGTGTCCCCAGTTGCTACAGAAGCCACATTGGTAACAATGACACTGAGCTTGGATATGACTGGGGGAGAACTCAAGGCAGTGGGGGCAATGATAGTCGAGGCAGTCCTGCTGATAGTGACCCATAGAATGGCAGTGAAAACATTCAGTGGTGGGGGTGGCAGGAGCTAGCCAGAAAGAGTTGGGTCGGAGGAGGATGTGCCAGGGTGAAGACATTACATGGTTGCCATTAGGGATATGGATCCACTCTACTCAAGTTCAGGGGACAGGGATAGTGTTGGTCTGAATGTTGTCAAGTGTTCCAATGGTAGGGGAAGTGGCTTCACTGGTGGTGGAGGAAGTAACTTTGCTAGTGGAGGAGGAATTTACAGTAGTGGTGGTTTCGGATGCATCAGGGGAGGAAAGACAATCAATGAGGGTTGACAATGAGGGGAGTGGGACAGGAAGAATGGGGGAGCAGGAACGCTGGAGAAGAAAGTGTTCTATGGACTCTATATAATGGTCTTGTTCTGTCTGGGAGAGGGAGAAATAGATTCGATGAAAGGGGGCGTAAATAGTGGTGGGAGATATATCCTCTATATAAGAGTGGAAACTGTGGTTGATGAGTGCAAAGAGACAGTGATGACTAGACTCAGCGATGATGAACCTGTTACGCTGGGCTATGGAATACCAGCAGGGACTCAAAGTGAGCTTGATGTGGATATGAGGACAAGGGAGAATATGCAGGGTGTTCCGACAGAAGTCTTTGGAGACATGCGTTCAAGGGGGCTCCTTGAATGAAAGCAACGCCAAATGGCCTGCAGGTGGACTTCAAGGGGGTTTCTTAAGTCCGGGACATAGGTGCAAGGTGAAGGCCTCAGGGAAGTCCCTTAGCCATAGTGTGCTGATAACAGACAGTGATGAGAGGAGCAAGGAGTGGCTTAGAGCTCATAGAATTGAGTAGACTAAGCTAAGGAAAGTACAAGGCGGCAATCGAGATATATGTACATATGCCAAGATGCTTAGGTAATGGGTTCTTAGTAAACCCAAGATAAGAAGTAAGTCATCTGTAGATAAGGATGAGTCACGACGAGTCAGTTCTAATAATACAACGGTTCCGAGATAAGGTGGAATGGGAGGAACCGGGAAAGTGAGACTCAAGGCATAGATGGAGTCCCTAAGTCTGAGATAAGACAGAAGACAAATGAGGACTTAGCTAAGGAAAAAGGAAGGAAAAAGGGAAAGAAAAGGGCGATCCACCGTGGA
Source organism: Retiboletus flavoniger (assembly GCA_038089835.1). NCBI lineage: Eukaryota > Fungi > Basidiomycota > Agaricomycetes > Boletales > Boletaceae > Retiboletus > Retiboletus flavoniger. Next base: position 6,196 of record JBBPLO010000802.1, on the reverse strand, counting down.
TCGTAACATTACCCCCATGCTAGGGGTGAGACTCTGACGAACCTTCCTCAAAGGTCAATATATCCGGTGCCCGGGGAGCCTGTCATGTTAGCGTAAGCGACATCATCAAAGACATCATCAACATCATCATCTCCGTAGTTGTTTGACTCGATGGGTGAGCGGTGATGACGTGGTGGTGGTATGGGGCATGGGGAAGGAGACAGGCAAACTCTATGGTTGCGGCGTTGCTCTGGGGACCGATTTCCTTGGGAGTGTTATGCGTAGCATACTAGGGAGGACTCGGGGTAGTGAGGGTCGTCTACAGGTGATACTCACGAAGAGATCGACATCTGATAGAGACTTTAAGGCAAGGGAGCTATCCTTAGAATCGCTAAGGTTGTTGAGCTCAGAGGGACTAGGAGGGACTCAAGAAGATATGCTAATATTGCACAGATCAAGAATGGGGAATACATGGTAAACTACTGAGTATATATATATGTTTTACCATGTGGAGATAAGCAGAGATACGAGATAAGACGATCGTAGAATGCATGTGGAGATAAGAGATAAGACAGAAGAACGTGTGTGAAGATAAGAGATAAGACAGAGGGGAAACTGCAAGTACTGAGAATAAGAGGATGACAAAGGGTATATAAAGAGAGACAAGGGCGAGAGATAAGGCAGACGCAGGGTAGACCGGGCCGTGGAGGAAACGGAGAAGGAGAGACAGAGTGGGCACAGGATAGACCAGGCCGTGGAGGAAATGGAGAAGGAAAAGGCGGTGGGAGAGAATCTACGAGGGGAGAAAAACTGTAACAGGGAGGACCCGGATGAGGAAGAGAAGTGTGGAGGGGGAAGGGGTCGATGAAGGGGACAGCATTTCTGCGAGTGTCCCAGAGCGAAGTTAAAGCAGGTCGGGCATTGGTAGACCTGACAGTCGGCTCGAAAGTGGCCGAGGTGGTGGCAATGGAAGCATGCCTGGCAGTATCTGGGGTGGAACGGCAAGAGGGGGGTGGCACCTTCATTGCCGGTCCAGAATGCTTCTACCCAATCTAGGAAATCTATCTCGACCTGGTCGAGTGGGGATGCAGATGCAGAAGGGGTGGAGTTGGCTCAGTGAGCCTGTCGTTCGGTGTGTTCCCTCTGGTACCTATCGAGGTCCTGGAGGAACTCCAGCACTCTGAGCTGGTAGGCTAGGAGGAGGGAGATGGCAAGCACGTCCCTGTAGATGGATGATAGGACAGTGTGTAGGCAGGCTCACTGCATGTCGGAAGGATTGGGAGGGATGAGGCTGAGGCAGGCAATCTGTAGGTAGAGCTTAGAAATAAGCTCTAGGGGTGATGTGTCTTTGACGAGAGACTGCATTGGAATGAGGAGGTGCGAGTCAGTCAGGGAAGACGTGAGCTCTTGGAGGTCTTCTCGGGAAGGGTAATCTTTGCACAGATGGTGCATGTTGATGGGGACGTCAACGCTCAAGATGGGCATCGGGATAATCATTGCGAGAGAGACGGGAGGTAGTTTGGGGAAGCGGTCTCCCCAACATGGGAGACCAGCAGTGGGGGATCCCCATCCAGGGGAAGGAGCACGGGAGGAAGAGGTCATGGGATCATATATGGTGGACACGTGCGAAGCTATAGTAGGAAATCTATGGGTAGGTCATCGGCAAGCACGACGTTGTGTTCATCAGCAAGGGGGGAAGAGAGAGGAGGAGACAAGTGGAGGGACAATACTGTAGTAATAGAGGACATTGTTTTTGATGGTTTTTGTTTCTTTTGGGTACACTATGAGGGGAAGAATGAGGAAGGGAAAAGTTAAGGGGAAAAGGCACGAGGGTGTGCCTTCTTATAGGCAAGGAGGATGGTCCATGTACGTCGAAGGTCTTTTTCAGGGAGCCAGGAGTCATCATCGGCAGAGTATCCTTTCCACCGAACCAGATAGTGGCGCTTATCTGAAGCACCACAATGATGTATGATCTTTTCTATTTCATACTCCACTTGTCCGCTGATGAGCTCCAGTGGGTTCTTTTTGAAATGGCAGCCATAGACGGTGTTTTGGTGATAGGGTGATAAAAGGGAAGCGTAGAACGTGGGGTGGAGTTTCCATGTCTTGGGGAGGGCTAGACAATAGGAGATGGGGGATAGGACATCAGTGATAATGAATGGTCCTTCTCTTAGGGGAGAACTTGGGATTGGCTAATTCCTAGTGGAGATTTCTGGCCTCAAGCCATACCTTATCTCCTTTACTGAAAGGGGTAAAGGGTCACTTATTTCAGTTAGCCATCACTTGGCAAGCCAGTTCGTGGGAGGCAAGGGCTTCATTTCAGGTGGAGGAGAGTTCCTTGAGGCGAGTTTCCATGGCAGGGACATTGGTGGTCAGGACTAGAGTGGGTAAGGGGTTAGGTTCATATCCCATGAGGAGGAAGAAGGGGGATTTGTTGGTGATGGAGTGAGGGCGATGGTTGTGGGTGAACTCGGCTAGGGAAATTTTACTGGCCCACGAGGTGGGGTTGTCTCCGCAGAAAATATGGAGGTAGGTTTCTACTTCCTGATTGACTCTTTCGGTCTCTCCGTCGGTCTGTGGGTGGAAGGCGGTGGAGAGGGCGAGCTTGTAGTTGAGGATTCTCCCAAGTTCTCGAGAGAAGGTGGAGGCAAATTGAGGGCCTCAGTTGGAGATAATCTTGTCTGGAAGTCTGTATCTGGAGTAGACCTTATGGGTGAACAGGGTGGCTATGCTGTCAGCGGTGACGGTTTTCTTCGTGGGGCAAAGAATTACCTCCTTCGTAAGGCCGTGGTCAACCACGACCAGGAGACTATCAAATCTGTCAGAGATGGGGAGGTCCGTGATCAGATCGCAAGAGATCTGTTGGAAGGGGCGAGTACAGGAGGAGTGAATGGGCATGAGAGGAGGGGTGGTTGGGTGGGTGTTAGTCTTGTTCTGTTGGCAGATGGTACAGCCAGAGACGTAGTTATGGACATGGGCTGCAAGGCCAGGCCACCAACATTCGGTGGCAACGAGTTGGTGGGTTTTGAGGTAGCCGGGGTGACCAGTGGTGGGGTGGTCATGATGTTTAGCTAGGACCGCTTGGCGGGAGTTGGGGGGAACGTAAAGTCAGCCATGAAAGGTGAGAGTGTCATTGGTGGACTGCCAGGGGCAGAAGCAAGCACAGAAGGATGCAGGGAGCAGAGTGGAGAGGGATTGGATGGCTTGGAGGGCAGTGGGGTCAATGGTGCACTCGTCGGATATCTGCTTGGCAAGGAGGGTATCGACAGACGTGACAAATGCTGTTTCAGGGAGGAGGGTGACGGTGGAGTTATCCATCTCGTGGGAGTCATGATCAGGGCGGCAGGAGAGGGTGTCAGGGGTGGTGAACTTGGTGGCAGGGGTGTAGGAGAATTCAAGGTCGTAGTCAGCAAGGTCGAGGAGCTAGCGTGCCTGACGCCAGTTGAGGTCTTGGGGTTTGCGGAAGTAGGTGAGGTTATGGTGGTTGGTGAAGACTTTGACAGGGAAGGGAGCGCCACGGAGGTAGTGACGCCAGGCGGAGAGGGTGCGCATGACGGTGAGAAGTTCGTGGTCATGGACGTCGTAGTTTCGTTCGCCTGGGTTGAATGACTGGGAGATGTAGGAGCAGGGTTTCCACTCCCCATTGGGGTCGAGCTGTTGGAGAATAGTGCTGGAGGCGAATTTAAAGGTGTCAGTGGCGACAGCGAACTGGGTGCCGGTGTTGGGGAGTTGTAGGACTGGTTGGGATTGGAAGGCATCCTTGAGGGTGTTGAAGGTATCCTGGCAGGTAGGCGACCATTGCCATGGTTGGTTCTTCTTGGTGAGGTCGATCAGGGGTCGAGTGGTGGTGGAGTAGTCTTGGATGAAGCATCTGTAAAAGTTAGCAAATCCTAAGAAGGATCGGACCTGTTTTATGGTGGAAGGGATGGGCCATTTGGAGATGCCTTTGAGTTTGACAGGGTCCATGGCGATGTGGCCTGGTTTGATGATCAGGCTGAGGTATTCGACCTCTTCGGTCATGAATTTGCATTTTTCAAGCTTGAGGTGGAGGTCGAGTTCCATCATGCATTGGAGAACACATCGGGTTCTGTCAGTGTGAGTGGTCTTGTTGGGGGAGAAGATGAGAAGGTCATTCATATAGATGACAAGCCATCCTTTGGCAATTAGGTCTCCGAAGGAGTCATTCATGAATCTTTGGAATGTGGCAGGGGAGTTGGTGAGCCCAAAGTACATGATGTTGGGTTCGAAGAGACCGCGATGGGTTACGAAGGTGGCTTTCCATCGGTCCTCGGGGGAGATCTGGATGTTGTTATACCCCCAACGGACGTCAAACTTGGTGAATTTGTGGGCATCTTTGAGCTTGTCAATAAGCTCGGAGATAAGGGGGAGCAGGTAGGCGTCGCAGACCGTTGCCTCGTTGAGTTTTCAGTAGTCTTGGCAGGGATGTAGTCCTCTGTCATTTTTATGGACGAAGAAGAAAGGGGAAGCTTGGGGGGATTTGGAAGGGGAGATCTTTCCAGCAGCAAGGTTTTCATTGATGAACTTGTCAGCGGTGACTTTTTTGTCAGGCAAAAGGGGGTAGATCTTTCCAATGTTGGGGACGAAGTTGGGTTTCAGAGAGATCTTGTGGTCGTAGGGCTGAGATGGGGGGAGGTGATCGGCAGCTTCTTGGGAGAAGACCGACTTGAATTCCTCATACTTTGGGGGTAATGAGATCTTTGGGGCGGCGAGAGCTTCTTCTTTGGTGAGTTTGGTGGCCTTAGTGATCTTGGCTATCTGTGAAGCTCGGAGGAACCTAGACTCACAGCAGATGATTCGGAAGACTGATCGGGTGCATATGGCGACATTTAGATACCTCTCCTCCACCTCCCAATCGAGGTAGTTGTGAAGGTGGTCATGAGAGATGGTGCAGATGGGAATGGAATCGGGTTCGTGTATTGGGAAGGTGTAGACCTTGTTATGTCATTCAAGGTCTTTCTTGTGTTCATGGTGGAGGAGGGAGGATTGGTCAATGGACTCATCTAGGGTCAAGGTGCAAGTGGTCCAGTTGATTTTTGGATTGGTGGCACAAAGCCATAGGAGTCCCAGGATGAGGTTGTCACGCCCTAGGTGCATAACATGAAAAAGGACCTTTTGGACTAGTTCTTCAATGTTGAGGAACAGAGAGCATGAGTGGGTGATCTTTCCTCAGTGGTTGATAGTTCCATCTGCATTTTTAGTGAGGATGGGGGAGGTAAGCTTCGTCAGAGGGAGTTTGTGCTTGGCGACAAAGCCATAGTCAATGCAGGAGATGCTGGCACCACTATCAACGAGCACTCTAGTGTCAACGGTTTTCATGGTGTATGAGGGGCATATGACTTGGACCAGAATGATCATTGATTTAGTCACAGCTTTTACTAGTACAGATGCGATGTAGGAAGGTGCTAACGTCGGGGTAGGCTTCCTTTCTAAAAACCCTGGAGCAATACGGCCTTGACCGATTCCTCGTCTTCTTCGTTGTCCTCAACCTCTTGAAGACGAGGTAATTCTTCATTGTCTGTGACCTCGGCCACCTTCTTGGTAGGTGGGTGAGGGGTCCTTGGTACCTGTGGGGAGAAAGCTGGGGAGGTCCTGGAGGAGTGGCCGCTTTGGCAGCATCGGAAGCAGAGGTTGTTCTTGATACACCGCTGCTTTTCTTCGGGGGTCATCTTGGTGATGGTGCGGACAACGTCCACATCCATCGCGTTGGGGTCGGCATGGGGTTTTGGCATGAAGGTGATGTCTTTGGCCCAGGTAGCTCCAGATCTGGAGGCGACTTTGTGGGCATGGTTCCACATGTTGTCGAAGTGAGTGGCCTTCGGGTACCAGTCCTTGATGGTGGTCAGGGGAGTTTCCATTGCATAGATTTTGTACATGATGGACGAGGGGAGTCCGGCGGCGAAGTAGGCGATGAGGACATTGTCGTCTGTGATTTGGGTGACAGCAACTTTGCTATGGAAGGTAGCGATGTAGTTGAGAAGGGTCGGGGAGAACCCATCCTTCTTCTTTTGCATGTGGGTGGTGGAAAGCCAGGCGATGGCATTTCCGATGGAATCCTGATGTTTGAATGCAGCCTGTTAAAACCGGGTCAACTCCGGAGCTAACTCCGAAACTTCGGAGTTATGCTGGGGGCCGGGGCTTGGCTTCACCGTATGTGGTGCGCCTTTGCTCAGAATCGGTGCCCCGATTTCGGAGGCCG
>JBBPLO010000799.1:0-10840 GCA_038089835.1 Retiboletus flavoniger | reverse complement strand
AGACAGTGTAGCATTCTTTACAACGATACAGTACACGAATCAATGTGTTTTACACCCGTTCTTTGCGCGTTCGTGCCTCCTGGAACGTCGGGTCCGCGTCCGGAAACAGATCGACTCAAAAGTCAAAAGTAAACGCCAGGAACCGAGCGACAGGGAAAACCAACTGTCTTTGCCCCACGTGTCCCCCAAGTTTTGTTTTGTTCGGGGGCATCGCGATCCTCCGGATTCGCTCGCTGGACATCACGTACAAAGTCACCCATACTCTCCCCCCCAGTCGGCACTCTGCTAAGGGCGCGTTTGCTGGCAATGACGGGCCCCTGAGGACAGCAAGCCTCCACAAGGGACCCAATATGAAGCCCGGATGTCAAGCACCTCACTGATGGGACTTACAAAACCATCGATACCCCTGCGAAGACCCACCGGATGAGCAACTCTCCATTGGCTGAGATCTTGAGTGTAACATTGTATCACAGGTTGCCCGCCAGGACTCACAGGTTCTCAGTGAGGCTCGAGAGAACGTCCTAAATAAATGGAGGCTCGTCCTGGATTCGGGAATGGTTACTCCTTTGTATCCTCGTGATTTGTGACATGCCCGTGCCCTTGAGGTCTCTGGAAAGTTCACACTGCACGTACACTTCGCGTCAATCAGGAGATCGAAAATCGTGTTTTCGACTGCCCACTCACATCCTACAAACGACAGGATGACCTTGTTGCTCTCGCCAGCGCCCTCTCACTGCCGATGGATGGTACTATTGCTGAACTCACGAAGGTGATCAAGGACTACCTCACCGAACATCCTGCCCGAGCGAACGAGCTGCGGTTCAACGGACTCTTCAGCACATCGAGAAAGCGCATCACCGCTGTGCACTGCGAAAAAAAGCCAGATTATGTTGGTGACGGATGAGGCAAGAACCTTTGGATTTTAAGCAGATCCGCGTGAGATCCTTTCAAGGTTCGTAGGTGTGACGGATTCGATACGGATGGTCGCAAGTTTGCAAGATTTGTGCCTGGTCCGACACAGGTTGCGTCGCTGATCCGTGCTGCCTGGTTTCGAAGAGCAAATGCTTATCAACAATTAATTTAATTAGCATTTGCATTACTATTTAATTTGGTATGTTAACCCTACTAGAATAACCGCTGGTCATTTGGGCTGCAGCTGTTGCTTGCCACGCGTCGGGCACGCAGTACTAGACAAATAAAATGGATATATTGTACTCCAAACTGGTAAACTGTGTGATGGTAACAAGAAGTCGAGCAATCCGAAGCTTTTTTCCTGTACCCGAGTCGCTCTCGGGCCTCCATACCCATGTCGAACAATCTTCAACGTCTCAATGCAGCAATTCCTGCCAACGAGCAGCTCGAAAAAGCATTTGCTGAATACAAGGAAAAATCTGAAACACGAATTCAGGTCCTGTATAATGAAAACAAGGTGTTAAAAGCAGAAGTTGCGCACCTGAAATCCGCAGGAAACGACATCAACAAGCAACTAAATCACCTTGAGTCACAACTTGGAATTGTGTACGTTGACGGTGATGCCAAGCAGTACATGCAATTCAATGGGGGAACGAGCAGCGGAGCTACCGAACCAGGTGGATCAGAGGGGGAGGCAAAGTCCACGGCACCCGAGAAACCGAGCCCTGAAGAGACAGCCAGTGATATTGCTTTGAAGTCAAAAACATTTCGGGTGCGTAGGACTAGTTGGGACTTGCAGTTCTAGTTGATACTAACCGAAACAAAAGGATTTAATGTCAGAGTGTTTTAAAAAACTCATGGGTATCCACAAACTCGACGGACCGAACCTACCAGGTTATCCTATGGCCAAAGGACAGGTCCACAAGAAAAGGCTTGGTTTGCTTCGACTGGCGAGCAGGAAAACAGGACGAGCCTGTAAACATGGACAGTCTGGGAAAGGTTGTAAAGCATATGCAAGGGGCAGCTGAGCAGGTACCAAGTACAAAGGCAGTCCTTAAGAAAATTCCTCCGAAGCAGCTGGAAAAGGCAGTACGAGCGAAGTATATGCGAATGGCGGATGAACATCGCAAGGCTGAGAAGAAACGAAAACATACCGAGGAAGATGATGAGCGTCTGCGTGGTTCGTCGGAGCGCTCGCGGCTACTAGTTCTTGATCGGATTCTTTCTTGCGATGTCTTTGTCGTGTGCGTGTCGTCACAAGCATATACCCATCAATCGTGCTCAAACACTTTAAGCACATACAGGTAACCAAGCTAGTCTTTTTCTTCTAACTCTCTTGATCAATCCGATTCGAAAACTGTGATGTGATGGTTACTTGCCATTGAAACGTATATCGGATCCGGGCTTAGGGACTTAATAGACGCGCTCTTGCGACATGATCATGTGAGAGATATAAAAACAATTATTATTATATGTCGATATCTAAGTTTTAACAGCTGACAGTGCACGTCGCATTAACACATGCACGAGTTCGAAACACCCCGGCCACCAGGCTCTGAGCTAGGATCTGCGTAGAATCTAGCAAGGATCCGAAGGTTGTAGCGAGATCCTGCGTGATGATGGATCCAGGACGGATGAGTGTAGAATCTCCAACGAATGCCAAGATCCGTGGTAAATTATTCATTCACATAATTTACCTTTTTCCGCAGTGGTGGCAAATCCCTCATCAGTAGAATTGGTAGCGGCGGTGCTGCGACAGTCTCAGGCGTCCACCTTGACGGACTACCCCCTTGTTCCAAATTCACCAATACATCACGCACTGGATTTTCCCTCGTCATCGTGTACTCCCATGTCTTATTTTACGATCCTTACACTCTGTATATGTCCCATAACGCTCCCTTGATGCCCCACCTGCCATATAATACTTACTCACACAATTATCCCGGAAATGGCTCTTACAGTTCGGGGCAGATGTCCTTCAATTAGATACATTAGATACAATACATTTAGTGCATCACCTGTAGCTCTCGTAAGTAGCCTAATCAGCTTGTGTCTACGCTACAGCTGGGCGGAGTTTGAACCAAGCAGTGTGACAATCTGTGACCGCCAACTTGGGGGGAGGTGGATAGTGTGCACGCCAACAGTGAACACGGGCGTCCGTCACGATCGCCAACGTTCGGGAGTCTCTTGAAGATTTGCCATCGCCGCGCTGGCCAAGTACGACATGCCAGAACAGGGGGGGAGCCTGTCACAACAGGTCCTTGAAGTCCAGGTCAGGTCCCGGACCCCAGGCCCTGCCGGCACATTCCGATTCCGATTCAAGTTCCGATTACATCATCATGTCACTGCAAAGCTAGCGCAAAGCTGCTCTGGCATCTGCAAAGACAGCCCGTAACGTTATCGCTTCACGGCTGTAAATTGAATGAGCTCAAACTGCGCTATTCCTTTTTCGTCCGTCTGGAGGTGGTTCTGAACCCTCTCGTGACCTCGGCTACCCGCTTCTGTCTGTCTGATGCCCTCGTTCAAGTTTCAATTTTGGCTGTAGTTTGAGACATTGACTTGGCTCGGATGGCGGACGACGTGGATGCGGCAAGCCAAAGATGCCTGAAGCCTTGAAGCGCTGGTGACTCAGTGGTGAGGAGCTTCATATCTGCAAAGATACTCTATGATGCTACTCTCATGGGCCATTTGGGAGCTGTGATCCGAGAGGACAGGTCGGCAAGAAGGGGAATCAAGGGTCCTTCCCTGAATGATATGGGCATAGAGAAGGCGGGCATTGCTTCGGCTAACCCGTTCCCAACTTGCAGACGCGGCCGGCCGGCCCCCTCAAGGCAGGCGATGAGCGGGGTGAGCGGGTGAATGCGATGCGTGATGCGTGTGGTAATAGGATCAAGGGTAGACGAGGCAGGAGAAGCGGCGAGGAAGAGAGGTGAGAGTGTAAGTAGTGCAAGCAGGGCAGGCCCCGAGGGTCGGCGGACGTCGGCGACCGCTCAGTGCCAAGGACCTTGGAGGACTGCTCAGGCCCACGTCAGAGTCTCTATAGTGTGTCCAGATATCCGTGTCCAGGAGGTCTCGTTACAAGCACCAGCATCCGATGATTGCATACAGCTTAGTGTTGTGCGATCGCCCCGACGACTCGAGACGACATTTACAAGTTGGAACCGGGTCAGCTAAAGCATCAGCCTCGCCAATGGGCCTGTTGAAAGAGGAAAGTATTTTTTTTGACCCAGGTCGGGAACGTGCCTCACACAAATCCCATAGCGTCATCGACAGGCTGTGAACACGTCGGCTGCGGCAACAAAAAAATAAATTAGATATGCATACAAAATGTCATCGAGGCTACATCGTCATCAGAATCGGCATCATATCCTACACTAGTGTGAGTATCCCGAAAACGTGAACACGACAACAGAGCAGTATGACCCAAAGAAAAATCGAGAGAGGGAGATGCAAGAAAAAAAAGACGACGCTGGTCCGTCGTCCCAAAAACATCAACTGTTACGCCGAGCTGGAGCTGCTCGACTTGGTCAAGACGAGCTCCAGCCCATCCTCGACGTAGCACCTCAACCGCGCCTGCACCTCATTGAGCTTGTCGTCCCGCGTGTCCAACCCATACTCGAACGTCGCGAGCTGCAGGGAAAACCGCTTCAGCTTGGGCACCGTCCGACACCGCGACGCCACCAGACGCGTGATGGCGTCAACGGGGACGACCGAGGAACATCTCATATCGAGCGTCTCGAGCGCGGGACAGATGCGTTGCTGTCCATGTCCACCCTCACCCCCACCGCCAGACACGTCGTCCTTGTCGTCGTCGTCGTCGTCTGCGAGTGCCGTAATCAGCCCATGATTGAGCCGGAGAATACCCGGTAGAAATGACAGCGTTCGTAACCGATCAAGCTGTGCCAGGCACGACAACACCGCTGAATCGGCGACGTCAACCCGGTTGAAACACACGCTCTCAAGCGTGTCGGCGCATCGCGCCAAGAAGGGTAGACATTCCGTCTGGCCGGTGAAACTGCCCAGCGCAAGAGAGACATTTTTGACGTCAAAGTGACGGAGTCGGGGCATGCGGAGGGCATCGAACAGGCGTGCGAGATACGGGGTTTGGATGTAGGTGCTCGCTCTGAACGTGTGGACGTGGGGCAGGGTCACGGGCTCGATGGGTGCTGATGGATCGACGTCATGGATCGGGGCGCCGATACCGAGGCAGAGTGTGGTCAGATTGGGACAGCGGGCTAGGGTTTGGAGATAATCGCTGTGGACGGGATTCCAGAAAGAGCTCGCATCGTACTCGAGGTTCAAATGCTGAAGCTGAGCCCACGGGATCTGAAAGTTGCGCAGGTCAAGAGTACACCAGGACAGGCTCAGGCTCTTGAGACTGGGTGCCGAGTGCAACACGATCGGAGGTGGATTATCGCTCGTAGGAAGCGAGTTGGTGTTATACAGCTCCAAGCGCTCGAGGTATGGCAGCGGACTTTGAGTGAATGTCAGAAGGGAGCTGAGCGATCGGGGTGAGAGATGCAGGGATAGCTCTTTCATACGGCAGCTGAGGGTGAGAATCTCTTTATCGAGATGCATGAGCGCATGCCAAGGAATGAGGGAGCCCTTGGCGTGATTGAGAAGGAGGGATATTGGGAGGGCCTTTGAACGGGAAAACCACACGTGCATCGATAGGCTCTTCGATTGTACGAGTGCCTCCCAGTCTTTGGCGGCTGATGGCAGGTCGAGTTGCAACGTGGTCCACAGACAGGGAAGGGAGAAAATGAGGTACCGCCAAGAACGGCAGACCTGTGCGAGCAATAGTGGCGCCATACGAGGGTCGGCCCTCGGGGTGGCCTCTTGGCCCCGAACGCAGTGTTCAAAGACTTTTACCATGACGTCCGTGGGCATGCGACGAACGGGAGACATGAGTGCTTCGAGCTCTTGGACGACACCCTCGAGTTGATCACGCTGTTCTTCGAGATGCTGTACCTGGGCACGGGCACGTTCGATCTCCTCGGCAAAGGCAGATAGTTCTACCTTGCGCTCTTCCAACAATTGATGGATGCGCTCCGTGTCCATTGAAGACGGAACTGAGTTTGTGTGGAAGAGCTGGGAGATGGATGGCTACGAAAGAGAGGGGACGAGATGGTCAGCAAAGATAAAACAGGGGAAACCTTGAAAGTGGGGGCGTACTGGTATTTTTGGGTCCATCAAGTCACAGGACCGGGGAGGGGCGCGAGCGCGAGAACCGAGAAAAGGCATCTGACGGGGACGGAGGCTGGCAGACGAGAAGTTGGGGAGGTGGGAAAGGGGGGATTCCTCGCCCTCCATATTTGTGGGCCCTCGCGTTTACGTGCTGGCATCTGAGCTAGCGTAAGGCCCAGGGGCACACGATACGTGAATGGGCGCTTGGGAGACACTGCCAAGAGTCAGAATGAGTCACAGGGGTTTCATCATGTGACCATAAGCGAGAGTGCCAATCAGCGTGCTAGAATCGAGAATGGCGAGCACGGGCGTGGTGCTACGAGATCGGCGCTCCTTTGAACAACAACGAGTCACGTCCCAACCGCATCGAACCAAACTGCAACTTGTCGCTCGCCATGTCCGACCAAGCACGAGAGCGCCGTTTTGTACCGGGTTGGGAAAGCGTCAGTTTGGTGCTGTTATTTCTCAAGGCTGTTGCAAAATACAGTCAAACAATCACTACCGCGCTTGCCGCCCTGCTCTGGCGTAACGCATACGCGTCGCGGTCAGTCCGTCCTCTTGCTCACAGATCGTACTCATCGTCCTCCCACAGCACAACACCACCTGTAGAAATGCCGCCCTCCATTCCAGACTTTACTGCTCCCCCACCAAAGCTCGTGCTGGACGAGTTTATCGCCAAGGCACTGTCATCGACGCCCCCAGACCTGCATCCCTATTTCGAGGCATTCAGGAATCTCTACACGCGAAAGTAGGGCACACACGTCGAGCGTCGTGGACAGGACTCATACCGAGCGACAGGTTATGGCACCAGCTGACGCTCAAGCTGTTCGAGTTCTTCGATCAGCCACTTTCGAAGCCATGCCGCGTCGTCGTCTTCCAGCAGTTTGTAAGGGACTTTGAGTCCAAATTGAACCAGCAGAAACTCGTGGAGCTGGGAACGCGGGTGTCGAAGGAGATAATGAGTGCGTTCCATTCCCTGTCGGTAGATTCCGTCAAGATTCATTCCGTCGCCAAGATCCACAAGCACAGCTTGGATTCCTGAGTGCACTGCTGTCGCGGATCGACGCTGACAAGTCCAAGGAGGCACACGTGCTGTTGTTGGCGAACATCGCACATGCCAAATTGGTGTATGGCGATCTGGAAGGAACGAAGAAGGACATGGACGCCGCTTGGAAGACGCTCGATCAATTGGAAGGCGTGGACAATGCTGTGAACGCATCGTATTATCGGGTCGCTGCGGACTACTACAAGGTGATACGAAGCATCGAGAAGGTTCTGGTGGATGACAAGGCTGACGCGATCGGGACTGCAGGCGAAAGCGGAATATGCGCCGTATTACAAGCATTCGTTGCTATATCTGGCATGTGTTGATGTTGGGACGGACCTCACGGCAGAGGAACGTTTGTTGCGCGCGCACGACCTCGGTATCTCGGCGTTTCTCGGGGAGAGTATCTACAACTTTGGGGAACTGGTAGGTCGTTTCTGTGTGGATTTGAAAAGGACTGAGGACGGTTGATGGGTGGTAGCTGATGCATCCGATATTGGATGCGCTGGACAACACGCAGTATGATTGGATCAAGAAGCTGCTGTTTACATTCAACGAAGGCAACATTGGCAAATTCGAAGCGCTTGCGCCACTTTTTCCGCAGGAGGTGCGTGATGGGTGCGGAGAGCCGTACCAAGACGGGAGAAGGTGACGCTGATGTTGGATGCAGGCGATCCTGGAACAAAACTACCCGTTTCTGCGGCAGAAGATCTGTCTCATGGCGCTGATCGAGTCGGTGTTCAAACGGAGTGCCAATGACCGGACGATGACGTTCCAGACGATTGCCGAGGAGACGCGACTGGCGACAGACGAGGTGGAACATTTGATCATGAAGGCGCTGAGGTGAGCAGGCACGGGGGATATGGAAGGGGGCGTGGTGCTGATAATCAAGCGCGTGCAGCCTCAAGTTGATTCGAGGTACGCTGGACCAGGTGGATGAAAAAGCACACATAACGTGGGTGCAGCCGCGTGTGCTGTCACGGGGGCAGATTGGGGAGCTGGCAGGACGGCTGGGTGTGTGGATAGAACGGCTCGGCCGGGTGGAAGAGCGGATAGCGCCGCAAGTGTCGGGCGCGGCGTAGAAGTAGACGAGCACGCGTTGGTTGTGGCGGTGACTGTCTAGAAATAAAATAAAAACATATCCGCCTGCGACTGATCATCGATCATGGACGACCCTCCAACAAAACATCGCCGCGTCTCCCTCGCCCTTCCCGAATCACCCCGCCTCGTACCAGCCTGGAACTTTCGCGACGACACTCGCATCCCCGACACCATGCACGACCGCAAGGGAAAGCTCCGCAGGGCCACAGACGACCACGACGGCTTCGTCGTACAGAAGAAGCAGCGCAAAAAGTGGTCCGAAGAAGAGACCCAGATGCTCGTCGACGGCTGCAACACGGTACGTGCACACACCGCACCCGCTCCTCAGCTCACCCCGCCTCAGTGGGGCGTCGGCAACTGGAAGGCCATCCTCAAGGACCCCCGCCTCAAGTTTGACAACCGCTCCCCGGTCGACCTCAAGGACCGGTGCGTCCCTTGTGCTGCCGCCTGCCCGTCCCTCACCCCCCCAGCCAGGTTCCGCACCTACTTCCCCGACGCGTACAAGGAGCACTACCCCAACGCAAAGACCCACCTCTCCAGCAAGGTCCGCTCCACCCTCCCAGACGGCCGCTCCATCTTCGAAAAGACCCGCTCCAAGAAGCGTCGTCCCTTTACCGAAGAGGAGGACCGCGCGCTCAAGGCTGGCTACGAGAGACACGGCACCGTATGGGCCACCATCGTCAAGGACCCCATCTTCCAGGAGCAGAACCGCCGCTCCACCGACCTCCGCGATCGCTTCCGCAACGCCTTCCCCGAGCTCTACCAGGCTGCCGGCTACAAGCCCCGCAACGCCCCAAAGAAGAAGCGAGACGGTCTCCCCGTCCGCGCAGCAACAGACGATCAGCTCCTCTCCACCACCTCCCACATCGGCCCCACTCGCCAAAAGCGCGCCTCCAGAGTCCTCAGAGGCGGTACAAAGAGCGTCCCCGAGAGCGCCACCTGCTCAGAAGACGACGACAGCTCTGCCAGCGAAGGAGCCTCCTCCCGCAGGCTTTTCAAGTGTCCTCCCATCACCACAGAGTCGTCCCCACAGGACGAGCCTCCCTCCTCGGCCGAGCCGTTTGCCGAGATGGACATGGAGACCATCGACCCTCTATCCGAACCTCTCTCCATCCCTGATTTCATGCCCAGCGCGTCTCATTCCCTCTCAGAGCTCACCGACTCGTCCCAGTCACAGGGCGCTTGGTCTAGCATCGAAACTCCGATCCACTCTAGCAGCTGGTCAGCCAACGCCGGCTCTCCGACCTCGTCGCACATGTCCTCGTCTGACTACCCGTTTAATCAGTCACCCTTTATGCGTCGCATGCCCACCATCGGCAAGTCCCCGTGGGGCGCGCAGGACTGGTTTTCTGCCAATCCCCGTTTGGACACCTCCACGTTTTCGAGCAGTGGCTCCTCTTTTACCGACGGCCTCTCCCCAGCACCGTCCTCCCCATTTTCCTTTCATCACCTCAACCATGGCGTCATGGATCGGTACGATTTATTTCCGACCACCTTTCACGACTTTGCCTCCGAGGCTGGCGTCGGAGATACCCACTCCACCTTTTCCGACCCTGAGATGTTTCCCACTAGCACATTTAGGGGTTTCACCCACCACTCCAGCTACGCCGGCGACCTCATCTTTGGCGCACGTACCCATCAACCGCAGCAGTCGTATTATGGTCCCGGTTTTGGCTTTGGAACACCTGGACTCGGACTGTCAGGCATGCAACAGCCCTCTGGCATGCACTCCATGCAGATGCACACGCCCGCACTCCCTGGCATTGACGAAATCGAGTTGGCGTCGATTACGCTCAACGATCAGACTGAAGTGCCCTCGTCTGCCTCTACTACCAGCGAAATCGGTGTTCAGAAAGACGACGCGGAGGCGTCTCTGAACATTGCATCCACCCTCGAGCTGTTCGCCATCGCACCCCACAATATGGAGGACATGGTCGATTTAGCACACTCGACGCCGCCTGCGACGCCACTCATGACATCTCGCCCCGTGCGTCCGCTGTCGCATGTTCATTCATCTGCGTCGCATGGCCGGTCCATATCAGTGCCGCCGTCAGCTGAGCCGCGTTCCACCATGACACGTTCCACACAGGTTCAGGCGCATCCGCAACCCGTGATCACGACCACGCGTTCGCTGCCTTTTTTCGATGCGCTCCCTCTTCACGCCTCAGAGTCCGCCTCGCTGCACGCCACAGCAGCAGACGCGCAGTTGGCCGTGGATCTATGGAAACCGCCGACTTCCAACGACTTCCACAATCTGCCTTTTCTTGACTTGCATTATTATAGCGGCAGCCATTCTACGGACGGTTACCATGACGCGAATGCAGGCGCCACAGACGCCTCCAGACAGGGCCAGGCTCTGGATTTGGCGCGCTCAAACATGTCGCTGAGGTCTGCGCCCCCAACAGCGCCGTACTCGTCAGTTACCCAGGCACTCCAGACAGCGCAAGCGTTGCTGGTGGAAACGGCCCAGGAAGTGGTGGCGAGTGGAGGTACGGTTATGCGTCAGCCACACCAGCGTGGCATGAGCTTTGTCTCACCGCAAGACCTACAGTTGCGCAAGGTCAACGATAACAAGCGCAAGCGGGCCAGCTGGGA
>JBBPLO010000798.1:0-10496 GCA_038089835.1 Retiboletus flavoniger | reverse complement strand
CCCCCCACTCCTGCACCCAGAAATCCCCTTTCTTCCTCCTCTATACTCTGTTCACAATGCGCCTTCCCCACATACCTACCCAAGAGAGAGAGACTCTCCTTATTCTCCACAGTTCTGGAAGCCCCTGCCCTATCTCTAGCAGTCAAAGCACACCCTAGCTTCCCTGAGGACGAAGTAACCCACTCCCTTATCCACACCTACCACGCCATCGCATCTGCCCAACGTCTCTCCGAGACGTTAACCCTGTCAGACCCTACTCTCTGTTTTACGCTAAGCGAAGCCTCCCACCACTGTTTGACCGCCTTAGCTCGCCACGGGTTCACCATATTCGTGGAAGAAATCCCCCATACCCTCATATTCCCCACCGTTCGTCACATCCTTTCCTCCCTCTCACACGCACAAAGAGACCAATACGTACACGATGTCGAGAGTTTTCTCCTCTCACAACCGCATCCCCTTCCTCTCCCCATTCCCCCTCCTCGCCGCATCCCTCTCACAGACCGACTCACTGATTTTCCCTATGCCACCGCTCCCATCCAGGAATCCACCTTGGACCCCCCCACTCTCACCCCCATCCCAATCCCTGAGGAACCCCCCCTTGTCGAGTACCACATCCCCATCCCTATCTTGGAGGAACTCCCCCTTGTCGAGTACCACGTCCCCACTCCCATCTCGATCGAGGATGAGCCATCCCTACCCCCCACTATTCCCATTTGCACGGAACCACGTGAGATCCTCCTTCCCAACGGGAACTCCGTTCTCTCCTCCCTGGTTCGGGTTATCCCCAGGCCAGATGTACTCAGTCCCTCCCCTGCCACTCCATCCACCACTTGCTTTCAATGTGGTCTACGAGGTCATTATCGTCAGGACTGCCCCCGTCACCACTGTGGACACTGCCACCTCTATGCCCCTGGCCATCTCCAGATTCAGTGTGTGCTTTTCCAATGTAGCCACTGTGACAATTGGGGTCATATGGAGCGCTTCTGTCCCCACCGGAATTGTGGAATTTGCCATGAGCCTGGGCACGTCAACGATAACTGTCTGTTCAAGGTGCTATCCCCCTCTTAACAGGGAGCCATCTTTGGAGTCGGATCCCCCCCTCGAGGACTCCTTTCATAGGAATGGTTGGTTGATCGAGCCTGGGGCTCGATTATATGAAGGGGGTAATGTTACAATTTTTTTTCCCTATCATCGCTTTCTCCTAGTAGTATGTTTCTCCTCCTACTTCTCTTACCGAAGACATCGTGTCTCTCGGGCACAGGAAGTATACCTCTTCATTGGAGGACCTTCCAGACTATCCTTAGTTTGGTTCCTATAGTATTTCATCGTCTCTCTGCCTCCTCTCTGGACTTTCCCCTCCTAACTAAGTTCTCTCATACTTAGTCATGTCTTAGTTCCACCTGGTCTGTGCATGCAAAGTCCCTTCGGTATATAGCTCTCAATTTCCCTGTATCTCCGTTTTCATTCTCAATCTGCACAATACTAGCATATCTTCTTGAGTCATTCCTTAGTCCCCTTGAGCTCTGTCATCTTAGCGATTCTAAGGACAACTCCTCGGCCCCAAGTCTCTATCAGAAGTCAGTCTCTTCATGAGTATCGCCTGTAGATGATCCCAGCCACCTCGAGCCCTCCCTCGTACACTACGCGTAACATCTCCATTGGGGTCGAGTTGCTGGAGGACGGCACCAGAGGCGAATTTAGAGGCGTTGGTAGCGACAGCAAATTGGATGCCGGTGTTGGGGAGTTGGAGTATGGGCTGTGAAAGAAACGCATCTTTGAGGATGTTGAAGGTGCATTGGGATTCAGGAGACCATTGCCATGGTTGGTTTTTCTTGGTGAGATCTATGAGGGGTCGGGCAACGGTGGAATAGCCCTCGATAAATTGTCTATAAAAGTTAGCGAATCCTAGGAAGGAGTGGACTTGCTTCACGGTGGAGGGAACAGGCCATTTAGAGATGCCCTCAAGTTTTACCAGGTCCATGGCGATATGGCCGGGTTTGACAATGAGTCCAAGGTATTTTACCTCGTCTGTGGCAAACTTGCATTTCTCAAGTTTGAGGTGGAGGTCGAGATCCATCATATGTTGGAGGACTCGGTGGGTCCTGTCAGTGTGAGTAGTCTCATCGGGGGAAAAGATGAGAAGATCATCCATATAAATGACGAGCCATCCTTCAGCAATCATGTCTCCAAAGGAGTCATTCATGAACCTTTGGAAGGTGGCAGGGGAGTTCGTTAGCCCGAAGTACATGATGTTGGGCTGGAAGAGGCCACAGTGGGTAACGAAGGTGGCTTTCCATTGATCCTCGGGGGTGATTTGGATGTTGTTGTACCTCCATCGAACATCGAATTTGGTGAACTTGTGAGCGTCCTTCAGTTTATCGATGAGTTCTGAGATGAGGGGGAGTGGGTAAGCGTCGCGAACGGTTGCTTCATTGAGTTTTTGGTAGTCCTGGCAGGGACGCAGGCCTCCGTCCTTCTTGTGAACGAAGAAGAAGGGAGAGGCTTGTGGTGAGTTTGAAGGGGAGATCTTCCCGGCTGCGAGGTTTTCATCGATGAATTTGTTGGTGGCGACCTTTTCATCCGGGGAGAGGGGATAGATCTTCCCAATGTTGGGGGTGAAATCAGGTTTTAACATGATCTTATGGTCATAAGGCTGCGACGGCAGTAGGTGGTCGGCAGCTTCTTGGGAGAAGACTGATTGGAAATCAGAGTACTCTGGGGGTAGTTGGGTTTTTGGGGCCGAGAGAGCTTCTTCCTTGGCAAGCTCGGTGGCTTTGGTAATCTTGGCAACCTGCGAGGTGCAGAGGAATCTGGATCTGCAGCAAATGATGCAGAAGACGGATCGGTTCTTGATGGCAATGTTGAGGTATCTATCCTCAGTTTCCTGGTTGAGGTAGTTGTCAAGGTGATTGTGGGAAATGGTTCGGACAGGGATGGAGTCAGGTTCATGGACAGGGAAGGTGTAGACCTTGTTGTGTCATTCAAGGTCTTTCTTGTGTTCGTGGTGGAGGAGTTTGGACTGGTTGATAGACTCATCCAGGGTTATGGTTCAGGTTACCCAATCGATGTTGGGGTTAGCGGAGCAAAGCCATGGGAGTCCGAGGATAAGGTTATCTCAGCCAAGGTGCATGACATGGAAGAGGACCTTTTGTGCTAGTCCTTCAATGTTGAGGAACAGAGAGCACGTGTGCGTTATCTTTCCTCGGTGGTTGGTGGTCCCATTGGCATTTTTGGTGAGGATGGAGGCGGTGAGCCTTGTCATGGGGAGTTTGTGTTTGGCAACAAAGCCATGGTCAATGCAAGAGATGTTAGTGCCGCTATCAACAAGTGCTTGGGTGTTGACAGTTTTCATCGTGTATGAGGGGCATATGACTTGGACAGGAATAACCATTGATTTAGTCACAGCTTTTACAAGTACAGAAGTGATGTAGGAAGGGGCTAACATTGAGGTAGGCTTCCTTTCTAAAAATCCTGGAGGAACACGGCTTTTACTGATTCCTCATCTTCATTGTCATTGTCCTCCACCTCTTGAAGGTGGGGGAGTTCCTCTTCTTCAGCTACTTTTGCCACCTTCTTGGTAGGTGGGCGAGGGGTCCTGGGTGCCTGTGGGGAAAATGTGGGACAGTTCTGGGAGGAGTGTCCGCTTTGTCAGCATCGGAAGCACAAGTTGTTCTTGATGCATCGTTGTCATTCTTCTGGGGTCAATTTGTTGATGGTGCGGATGACGTCCACATCCATCACATTGGGATCGGCCTTGGGTTTTGGGGAGAAGGAGATCCCTTTGGCTCGGGAGGCTCCAGTCCTGAAGGCAACTTCATGGGTGCGGTTCCACATGTTGTCAAAGTGGGTGGCCTTGGAGTACCAGTCCTTGATGGTGGTTGGGGGAGTCTCCATCACATAGATTTTGTACATGATGGATGCGGGTAGTCCAGCGGCAAAGTAGGCAATGAGGATGTTGTCGTCCGTGATCTGAGCTATGGCAACCTTGCTTTGGAAGGTGGCGATGTAGTTAAGAAGGGTTGGGGAGAATCCATCCTTCTTCTTTTGCATGCGGGTGGTGGAAAGCCAGGCAATGGCATTCCCGATGGAGTCTTGGTGCTTGAACGTGGTTTGAAATTCCATGGTGAAAGCGGCGACAGTTCCGAGGTTAATAGTCCTGGCAGAGATGCATTTCTGTCTGAAGGTTGCAGCCCAGATGGTGGCAGAGCCTTCGGTCATATGTGAAAGAGCAAACGCGATTTTCTTCGCATCGGTGTTGTAGACGTCAGCATTGACAAGGAGGTAGAACTGAACAGTGTTGAACCACTGTTCAGACTTATCATAGGACCCATTGAAGGGTTCAGGGGCTCCAAGGCATAGTTCCTTTGCAGACATTGTTGTTGGGGGCAAGGGTAAGGGAGCGATGGTGGGGTGTGAGTAAGAGAGAGGGAAGCCTGTGAGGGAGAGCAGCTTAGGAGGTTGGGTAGGGAGAGACACGCTCAGTTGCACGGCAGTGGGAGTGGAAGTCTCAGGGGAAGGTACTTGTGGAATACTAAGGCGTTGAGCGAGTCCTTTGGCAAGGTGGATGGTGTCTTCTTCCTCTTGGGTAGAGGTGGGGTTGATCTCATGATCCGAGTGTTCGAGGAACGAGGGGGATGAGGGTTCGAGGAACGAGGGGGACGAGGGTTCAGGGGAGGACTGGCCTTGTTCGGGCGTATCTCAAGGGAGCAACCAGTGGGAGCTAATAATGATGCAGTGCCCAGGGAATCACCCCATGCAGGCTGATCGTGGGGAAGGGGTGCATGGTTGTCCAGGGAATCACCCCATGTGGACTGAAGGCGGGAGCGAGTAGGGGAAGCGACCTGAAAGTCGTCCATAGTGGGAGAGCTTAGTCTTTTGTTATGCTGGGCTATGAAATACCAGCGGGGACTCAAGGTGAGCTCCTAGGTCAATGAGAAGACAAGGGAGAATACACAGGGTGTTCCAACAGAGGTCTTCAGAGACATGCGTTCAAGGGGACGCCTTGAATGGAAGCAACGCCAAACAGCCTGTGGGTTGACTCCAAGGGGGTTCCTTGAGTCAAGGACAAAGGTTCAAAGTGAAGGCCTCAGGAAAGTTCCCTAGCCTTAGTGTGCTGACTGCGGACAGCAACAAAGGGACGAGGAGATTGTTACAACCCACAGGTACCCCTATGCTTTTTCCTTCGTCACATGTCCTCGTCTCTCGTCCACGCGCCTCCACTCACCGCCTCATCAACTCTACAGGAGAGTACCCTCTCTTCTTAGCCACTGTAGAAGTCCCCTCGACATCCCTCGTCCTAGCCCTCAGCTACCTCTGAGCACGTTCTCGTCCCCACTAGCCCCTAGGCTACTGGACCTCTCCTCGCTAGCCTTCAGCTACCTCTGAGCACGCCCCTGTCGCTGCTAGCCCCTAGGCTACCAGTTATCCTTAGCTAACCCCTTAGCTAACCCCTAGACCCGGCTACCTCCTACCCCATGTCGTCCGCCGTGTCTACACGACTCCCCTAGTCACCCGTGACTATCACGTGATTGCTACGTGATCCCTCTGGTCTCCCGTACCTCAGAGATACCCTCGTCCTACCCCTAGTCCTCGGCTACCTCCGATTCCCCTCTAGCATCCTCCCTAGGACCCTCCACGTGACCCCCATGTGACCGCGCATCCCCTCGTGACCTACACGTCCCTCCACGTGATGCTTACGCCTAACCCACGTCTCACTATCGACTAGTACTTGCCCCACGTATCCTGGTCCCCTCCTATCGTCATGCCCCGGTATCCCCTGTGGCTCCCCTTGCTCCTAGCTTACGCATCCCTCTTACACGTACCCTTATCCTCCACCTTGGCACCACTGCATGCCCCTATCATAGCTTACGCATCTACTACGCATCACCTCATGTCTCCTTGGCCTAGACGGCCATCCCCCATTTGTCACCTTGGCACTTCCGTGCCTTCACTTATACCCGCATATCCTTGCGCACCCTCTTGGCTCCAACAGCCATTTGTCCTCTTGACACTTCTCGTGCCTTCATCTATGCTTACATGTCCCCTTGGCTCCAACAGCTGTCCCCTATCTATCGCTTCGGCACTCCTCATGCCTTCGCTTATACCTGCACGACCTCGTGCATCCTCTTCAGCCTAGACAGCTATCATATGTCCCTCACGGTACGTCTGTTTATTGGCGTATCATCTCTTATCTATACATAGATCTTTCTCGCTCCTCATGGACTCTTACTTAGCCATGACTCACTACCATATCTATTACATGGTCTGTGCATTCCTAGCATCAGTATATAAGCATAGTATGACTACCTTGTATTCCTCACTTTGATCATTGAACTCGTTATACAACCATCTCCCATCTGGTCGCCTTAGTCCCTAGAACCCTTCGGGGTTGCCTCGAGGCTTCACCTCTCTCCACCACTCATCCTTCGAAAGCCATGAGCCTCCAACCTCGTGGTAGTAGAACCCGCCAGGACAGTTCCGCCGCGTTCCCCTGGTACACTAGTCCAGACACCTTTGTTCCACTTCACCCTTGGATGGTTCAGACGTAACAGAGATGGCTTAGAGCTCGTAGAATTGAGTAGACTAAGCTAGGGAAAGTTACAGGTATGTGGAGCGCTATAAGTACATATGCCAAGACACTTAGGTAATGGACTCCTAGTGAGTCCGAGATAAGGAGTGAGTCATCCAGCAATAAGGATGAGTCATGACGAGTCAGTTCTAATAATACAACAGCTCCGAGATAAGACGGAATGGAAGGAACTGGGGAAGCAGAACTCGAGGCGTAAACGGAGTTCCTAAGTCCAAGATAAGACAAGAGACAAATGAGAACTTAGCAAAAGAAAAAGATAATAAAGAAAAAGGGCGATCCACCATGGATCGTAACAGCATGCATCTGGTATCTGTTACAACTTGCATACGCCCCTAACCTTTTTCCTTCGTCACGTGTCCTCATCCCTTGCCCACATATCCTTGCTGACCCTGCAGGAGAGTACCCCTCTCTTCTTAGCCACTGCAGCAGTACACCTGATCCTTGTCCTAGCCCTCAGCTACCTCTGAGCATGCCCTCGTCACCACTAGCCCCTAGGCTACCTGGCAACCCTTAGCTAACCCTTAGCTAACCCTAGCCCCAGCTACCTCCGGCACCGTACCTCCCATCGTCCTCCCTAGGAGCCTCCACGTGATCCTCATGTGACTGTATACCCCTCATGACCCTCGCGATCCTATCCACATGACTCTTACACCTAACCTGCATCTCGAGTAGACTGGTGTCTTACCGCATCCCGGTCCTCCCCACTGTCTCGTCCCAGTACTCCCCGCGGACTCCCTTATCTCCTAGCTTACGTGTCCCTCCCACACGCTCCCTATCCTCCACCTTGGCACTACCGCATGCCCCTATCTTGGCTTACGCATCCACTACGCATTCCTTCATGTCCCCTCAGCCTATTGGCCATCCCGTACACCTTGTACTTATGCGCCCCTCCCACACGTATCCTTATCCCCATCTTGGCACTACCCCATGCCCCTACCTTGGCCTATGCATCCACTACACGTCCCCTCATGTTCCCTTGGCCTGTTGGCCATCTCATGCACCTTATGGTATGCCTGCTTATCGACGTATCTCCTTGTATCTATACATAGACCTCTCCTGCGACCTCATGGACTCCTTACCCTAGTAGCCATGACTCATACCACACGTCAGTGGCCTGTGCCTCATCTACATTAGTATATAAGCATAGTATGACTATCTTGTATCCCTAACTTGACCATTAACCATGATACCATAACCACCTCCTGTCTGGTCGTCTTAGTCCTTGCCCTTCAGGGTTACCTTGAGGTCTGACCTCGCCACCACTCGTCTTCGAAAGCCATAAGCACCCTTGCAGTAGTAGAACTCGCTGGGACAGTTCTGTCGTGTTCCCCCAGTACGCTCAGCCCAGACAACCCTTGTTCCTCTCTGCCCCGGTGGTTCAGTCGTAACAGTATCATATCTGTTGCCTATTCACCTGATGGGAAATATATTGTCTCTGGGTCTCATGACTGTTGCATCAAGGTGTGGAGCATACAAAAGCTTGCTTTCTTTGAACCTTTATATAAAAAAGACAACTGGATTCAATTTTCTAATGATACTTGCTTTGGCTGGATTGCCCCTTGGAATAGCAATGGCTTCTATCTTCCCACCCATTCTTTAGTTGTATCTTCTGATAAGATTTATCAACTTGATGTTGATACTTCTCTGTTTGGAGAGTCCTGGGTGTCTTGTTGGAAATGATTTCTCAGTTCACTTTTGTAGTTACAGTATGATACTTTCTACTATGCCCTTTCATGTAAACTTGTCAGACATCTCAATCATAGACTATGTGCCAGGATATTGAAAATTCAAACATCTTTCCAACACCTACAGTGCATATCATGGTAGGACAACAGTTTCGTGTATTGTGTGGCCATGCTTCTGGCAGCCAGAGTGTCAAATTCTTCTCACTCACTTTAACGATATCATGCAATCAGAACAAGGTCACCTTGGGCATCACCTTGCTGGCTCGAGTGATAATACAAATCATTTCCAATTAACCATAATATGAAAAACATGTAACCATCCACTGTGGAAAGACGCCCTTCAACATCTCAAATAACATATAACCAATGATATCAGAAAGGGGCTCACACTACGGTGCTATAAACTTGGGCTATCATGTCCTATGCAGATCACGCTTCTTTCAATCAGGAAGGACCCACCGGATCACATTTCCTGATGAACCCCCAACCCACAGTGTTTCCCTAAATGAGACGAGGGGATTCTTAGAGAGAAAGGGTAGAAAAGGAAGAAATATAACCCACCCGATGAAGTTGAGTGATGAGATGGACGCGGTGGTATTCTTCTCCGCTTCCAAGTCACGGACTTTCAAGAAGCCCCACAGGGCCCGAGCACCCTTAGGCGTGTCTTCCGCGTTCCAGGTATAGAGCGCAACGGAGCCATCTGCATGACCGGTGGCGAGTATGCCCAGATGAGCGTAATCCCGCTCGTGGAAGGCGATGGACGTCACGCGGGGCGACCGCGTGTGAGGCACGGTACTCGACGTGAGATCCAATCTCGCGATCGGTCGTGCGTTGATGGTGTGCAGCCATAAAGTATAGGTCGAACACGTCGCGATGTAACCCTGGTCCCGGATCGTGAGCGCGAGAGGGGCGGAACGACGTCACTATCCAAAACCAAACGTACGCACCGTTGATTCGTTGATCGCGACGAGATGGACAGCTGCATCTTCGATCGAACCGTCTCCATCAGCATGCCAAATCGATCGGATGTAGAGACCTCTGTTGAGATCCCACATAATAGCGCTCCCGTCCAAGCTGCCGCTGATCGCTACCGACCACGCCCTGGATACGCCGAGACAGGCTATAGGGGCGCTATGTTTGCGCAGGAGATGGACGAGCGTCAGCGAGGGCTCTTGTCCCTTCCGAGTCTTGACCATCGTTGAACCCACGAACGGCGAGGGAGGAGCGTGAGACAGGCGCCAGATGCGCACCAACGAATCGTCCGATCCAGTCACGAGGATGTCTCGGTCTGCAAACACAGCACAAGTAGGGGACATCGCTTCGATCGTTTGCACGACCTGAAGCAAAATACTGTTCGTCATCTTCAAACGTGAGAGATCGTGCCATGTTTACCGTGCCATGATGAAGCATCCGGAGAGTGCCATCCTTTCCCCATTGCACTTGTTCATCGGATCGTGATGGGGGAGAGAGTAGACCTTCAGGCATAGGGATCACTTTGCCACTGCCGTCCTTTATGACACATGCAACAGGTCCATCGAGTACCACTATGAGGCCGTGAGCGTATGATAACGCAACGACCCAATCTTTTGCCTTACCTTTCAGCGGTCGAGGGTCTCTGATTAACGCTAAAGCATCTTCTGGTACGCCTCGGGAGGCTTGCGCCGGGAGACTGAGGATGCCCTGTAAATTCCTCGAGGGATGAGGCGAAGAAAAGAGCTTTCGCGGCGTCTGTCCAACTATCCACGATGTAAGCCCACGTTTGAAAAGACATTGGGTGCGCATAGTCACAGTTGTGAATAATCCCGATCGTCGCTTCTCGTTCGATAGGATCTGTGATCTTGTCCAGGTCTATATATGAGGTAAGGATAGTCATCAACGAAACTTTGCAAGTAGGCTCGCCTATCGCTCCCTCGTAGCTGAGCGGATGAAACACGTTGAGCGAATCGATGTCACGTTGCTTGCATCCCCATATAAGATCGATCCACATTGGGAGGTTCTCGCTCACGTAGCGACTCTCCAAGGCCTGTAGAAGGGAAGTATAAGCGAACAAGTTAAAGTGCACGAAAGACGATACGTGACACTCACTTGACGATGTATGTGTACGAACAAGAGGGCATCTCCCTTGGCCCACGGAGGCAATTTCACGTTATGAATCTTCTCACCCGTGCTCGTCGAAGAACCAAAGTCAAGATTGGACAAATTTTCGAGGAATCTAGCCAATA
>JBBPLO010000797.1:0-14667 GCA_038089835.1 Retiboletus flavoniger | reverse complement strand
AGCAGGAAGATTTTATGGATGTGAGGGGTAGCATGGTGGGATGTGTGTTGGTTTTGTTTTGCTGGCACATGGCACAGCCATTGATATAATTCTTGATATAGGTGGCCATGGCAGGCCACCAATATTCAGCAGAGGTGAGTTGGCAGGTTTTGAGGTAGCCAGGGTGTCTGGTGGACAGATGATCATGGTGTTTAGTAAGAATGGCTTGGCAAGCATCAGGAGGGGCATAGATGTGGCTGTTGTATGTGAGCATGTTGTCAATGGTTTGCCATGGCAAGAGGTAGGAGCAGAAGGACATGGGGAGTTTGGTAGAGATGGATTGGAGGGCAGCAAGGGCAGTGGTGTTGGTTTTGCAGCCTTCAGAGATTTGGCTGGTGAGGAGGGTGTCAATGGAGGAGACAAAGAGATCTGTGGGAAGGAGAGTGATGTCAGAATTATCTGACTTCTTGGAGTCATGGTCCACACATTGTGAGAGGACATCAGGGCCAGTGAGTTGGGATGTGGGGGTGTAGGAGAATTTGAGGTTGAAGTTGGCTAAATTAAGAAGCCAACATGCTTGGCAGTGGTTCAAATCCTGGGGTTTGTGGAAGTAGGTAAGGTTTTTATGGTCAGTGAAGACCTGGATGGGGATGTTACATGTAGCATACACAAAGGGGACTAGGGTTTGAGGGAGTTTCAACTACTAGGTGATACTCACGAAGAGACCAATGTCTAGTAGAGTGACTAAGGTTCTAAGGGTCCAT
Source organism: Retiboletus flavoniger (assembly GCA_038089835.1). NCBI lineage: Eukaryota > Fungi > Basidiomycota > Agaricomycetes > Boletales > Boletaceae > Retiboletus > Retiboletus flavoniger. Next base: position 13,924 of record JBBPLO010000797.1, on the reverse strand, counting down.
GAGTTTGCTGAGGCGAGAGTTGGATTCTTAGAATCACTAAGAACTTGGTGAAGGACTGGGAGGACTCAAGAATGTATGCTAGTATTGTGCAGATCAAGAATGGGGAATACAGGAACAGTGCTTGGTAATTATACTAATGGAGACTCCTGCGCACAGACCAGGAACAGATGGATGAGGAACTAGGGGATGACTAAGTACGAGAGAACTTAGTTAGGAGGATAGTCTGCGGAGATGGGGGTGAAGGAAATGATACTCTAACTGAAGGCGACCAGGGATATCATGGAAGGTCCGCCAATGAAGAGAACTACCTCTTCAGCATGTAGGATACATCGTCCATAATAAGAAACTATAGAGGTGAAGTGTACAAGGAGGAGAGTTTGATGATAGGGAAAGAAAAACATAACATTACCCCCATCATATAATCAAGCCCCAGGCTTGATCAACAACCCATTCCAATGGAAGAGTTTATCTGGTTGGGGATCCAACCCCAAAGATAGCACCCTGCTGGAAGGGGGATAGCACATTGAATGGACAGTTACTAACGATGTGCCCAGGTTCATAGCAAACTCCACAATTCCTATGGGGACAGAAATGTTCTGTGTGTCCCCAGTTGTGACAGTAGCCACATTGGAAAAGTGAACATTGAACTGTGGGATGTCCAGGGGCATAGAGGTGGCAGTGGCTGCAACAGTGGCAAGGGCAGTCCTGAAGATAGTGACCTTGTAGGCCACATTGATGACAGATGGTGGAAGGAGTGGCTGGGGAGGGACGAAGGAGGTCAGGCTGAGGGATGACCCAAACTGGGGAGGAGAGAATGGTGTTCCCATTGGGAAGATGTATCTCACATGGTTCTGTGCAGACTGGAAAGGTAGGGGGAATTGGGGGTTCTTCCTCAATGGTGACCGAGATGGTCATGATGACTTCTGTGGGGGTGGGCTCTTCGAGGATGGGAATGGAAATGGGGGAGTCAATGGGGGGGTCTGTGGAAGATTCAGGGCAAGGGGGGGAAGAGTAGGGGAAGTCCATGAGTCATTCAGCAAGAGGTCTTGAATGAGGGAGGGGAATGAGGAGAGGGAGTGGATGAGGTTGGGAAAGAAGAAAATTTTCTATGGTTTGTATGCAAAGGTTGCATTGTGTGTTGGGGAGGGAGGAAAGAAGTCGATGTAGGGTGGGGTAAATGAGTGTATGTGGGATCTCCTCAGCATAGATGTTGAAACCATGGAGAGAGTGTGTGTTTAAGGTGTGGCAAGAGGCTTCACTTAGAGTGAATCAGAGAGTAGGGTCAGGGGGATTTTGAGATTCAGAGAGGTATTGAGTGGAGGTGACAGTGTGGTAAGTGTGAATAAGTAAATGGGTTACTTGGTTGTCAGGGAAGCTTGGATGAGCTTCTATGGTGAGGGTGAGGGTGGGGGTTTCAAGTATGGCAGCAAACAGGGAGAGTCTTTCTTGTTCTGGCAGATACATAGGGAAGGCTTGTTGTGATCATAAAAATGATCACGAGGATGAGGAGGAGGAGGATGAGAGAGGGGAAGTGTTCCATGAGATAGATTGAGACATAGTTGAGGGAGTCAACAGAGTGAGGGGGCATACACTGTGTTTGCAAGGCAATACTCACGAAGAGACCAATGTCTTGAGAACAGTGTACTTCCTAGAGGGAGTGGAGATGTTTATAGGTGGAAAGGATTTTTTCCATGTGACGAAGGTTTGATTTGGGTTCCCAGGTATCTTCGGAATGTGGGTAACCTTTTCATGAGGTTAGGAACCATCACTTAGACTGTGGTCCCTTATGATTGCGGATTGTTTCAACTTCATACTCTTCTTCTTGGTTAACGATGTCAGGTGGTGGTCATAGGTATGAAGAACCATAAGCTTGGGTTGTTCAGTAAAGGGATAGAAGAGTGGTGTGGAAGGTGTCATGGATGCACCATGTGGGAGGAAGTCGGAGTTTGTAAGATACCAGGGAGAGGACGTGAGTGATTTCAAATGGGCTGTAACTTTTTGGAGCTAATTTCCATGATGGAAGTTGGAGGCAGAGATTAGTGGCTTCTAGCCAGACTTGGTCTCCAACTTTCCACAGGGAGAAGCTGCGAGTTGATCGGGAGAACATTAGTTTCCATGCGGTGTAGAGAATGGTGCATCTCTATGGTTGTAACACCCAATTTCCCATCATTACAGTGCATGTATACTCCTTCCTACATTTACCAACTTCCTGCCCGTTACTCCGTCCAAGTCTGGTGGTAAGACCAGTACTCCAGTACTGTTGGTCTTCCCCGAACTACTCTGGTTCATCCATTTTTACCTTCATACTTGTTCCTCTTGCATACATTACATCCTTACCTACTTACTTCACTCTTCCTTTTCCTTTCGTCGACTATGGTAACTTTCGTCCTTACTTTACTTACGACCGACTATCGCCGGGCCGATTGGCTTTATCGGTCCTGTACCTTAGAGTTTCATGGCGACCTGAAAGGGTCATCTTTGTTTCATCAAACTCTCTCCCATCATTCAAACACTAATCTTTGACTTCGCTTAAGTACCACTTAAGCCGTAGTTACGGACACGGGTATGCCCGGTCCATAAAATCTTTGTATTGCATATTGCAAGACAGCTACCTTTTGCTCACAACATCCGAACTATGCAAAACGCTACCGTGATCATCTCCGTCAACGTCCAACGTCCAACACCCAACGCCTACATCTCTTTTCCTCCATCACCGACAATGCTTTCATCAACCGGTCTACCGGTCATACCGCTGCCCATACGTTCTCCGCCTAGTCTTCACTGGACTTCTTGGTAGAGTCCTCCGGACTTTGTTTCTGACCTTTCTCTTCTCTGGAATCCCTTTTGGGGCGAACCTATTTGCTCCCCTCACCTTTCCTTTGGCCAGGACTTGTAGGCTACACTTCTCAAGTCCCTCCAGCCTTAGCAGGATCTTTACAACTGGAGCCCACCATGAGGGATTCACAAAGAGGCTTCAGACGCTGAAGTCTTCGACCTACCACCCAACGACAAGAACTTGAAAATTTTCTCGACCATTTCTGGAATTTGCAAATTAGCGAAGATCCTCTATTCCTACAACTGGTCTCACCTCACAATGCTCGACACAATTGCTCCGACCTCCCTGAATTATCTGAGTTTGACATCAGTCATCCGTCGGACCATGACTCCGACCTGTCGCCACTAAGTATAGACCATTCCAATTGGTCCACTGCATCACGCAACCGTTCCCCTTCACCGTTTGAGACTAACGAACGGTCACCGGTCTCTTTACAGACCCTTACCGCCCAGACCGCCGACCCTAATCGAACTCAGGGAGATTTACCCGAGCTCCTGAGTTTCAGTGGTCAGGTCCCTGGGGCATTTATACAGTCCACGCCACTGAGAGAATCATCATTCCCCATCTCCTGTTTCTCCTCACCGCTCACGCCGCTATCCTCCGAATGTTCCTCATCGTTGCCATCATCCACAGAATCATCGACACCATCGCTCTCCTACCTTTTAGAACCATCCGCCACCTTGTACTTAGACCTACCGCTTCCGCCGGCACTAATGCCGGTCCACTCGATAACACCATCTTCCGCCACCATATCCTCTGTACTCCCGTCTACACCTTTCTCCCTCTCTCTCCCTCCTCTTAGCTCTCATCACTCTACACCACCAGCACCTCCAATGAACCAACAACCGCCACAGATGCCTCTGCGCGGCACCCAGAATGCCCCGAAATTTGATGGGAAGACGCCGGCCTTGTCGCCGCGCTTCCTTGAAGATGTTCAACTACTCGGCATGGCTGCCGGTATCACAGAAGCCAAAATGGTTCGTGCTGCCATATGGTACGCCGACCTCGAAGAGTCGGAGGGATGGGAACTTCTCCAAGAAGCAACCATCGTTCCGGCAGTATGGGCCGACTTTGTCAATGTGGTTAAAAAGTTATATCCCGGTTGCGAAGGAGCTAACTGTTACTGTCATGCTGACATTCAATACCTCATTCAGGAATACAGGGCTAAGCCGATGAGAACCCTAGAGGAACTCGGCGAATACCAACGAAAGTTCCTGAAGATCACTCGGCTCCTCATCATCGCCAGAAAACTCTCCAACCTTGACCACGATGCTCTCTTTCTGGCTGATCTACCGGCCAATCTTGAGACCCAAGTCTGCCAATGCCTACTCATCACTATGACCGCACATCACCCATCAGACCCTTACCTGGTCGACGACGTCGTGGACGCCATGAAATTCTTACTGACCGGCTCGGCTCTTTGCACTCTCCTGGCCGCACAGCTGTACTACCCTGCCTGGGCTACGCCAGCTCTGGCGCCAACTATCCCTCAAGCCGCTCCGTTAGCGGCAGCATCAGTCGCAGCTCCTGTTGCTGCCCCGGCTGTAAAACAAGAAAATGTTGCAGTGCAGCATGTGGTTCACCAGAACTGCATGTTCTGTGATGACCCCGCTCACTTCATGGGCAACTGCCCTCACGTCGAAGCATATGTACAGTCCGGAAAAGTGACCCGAGGCACAGATGGCCGGCTCTACCTCTCTAATGGGAGACGTATTCTGCACATGCCCAGTACTCACTACCTCCAAGACAGCTTAAACTGGATGACCACTCAGGTCACTACCTCTACCACCACTACCATTACCGTGGGACTCCTCTCCCTCACTTATCCTGACACTGACGCTGTTTTAGACATTGAACCATTGGTCTTCATGGCTCCGGTCGAAGATCCGGACATTGACGCCGATCCTGCCCTCGCTAACATCAACTTTCAGCCATATATCATCAAGGCTTGGGCTAGTTTCCAGGCCGACAAGGCTAAAGATAAAGGCAAGCGAGCCCGCTTTGACAGCGTCGAGGTGCCTTCTCGAAAGACTGGTCACCCAGCTCCGCGTCCGATTGCAGTTGCTGAGGAGATCATATCTCCGGCAATCTCGGCAGCTCGCCCTACGCCATCTGGAGCATTGAGGCCTGCAACCCCGGCACCACTGGCACCTCAGCCGACCCCATCCACGTCTAAAAGTAACATCCCCTTTTGCCCAGATCATACTAACATCGCTCCTACTGCCCCAACTGGGCAATTCAGATATACCTTTCTCCTAGAAGATGAGACCGCACCGAAGTGTGTCTTAGACCGGGTTCTCGAGACTTCCATCTCGATCCCAGTCAAAGAACTCATGTCCATCGCCCCGGAGGTTCACAAGCAACTCCGGGAGCTTTCTACTACCAAGCGTTGTAAAACACAAAAGTACTCTGGGAGTACTTCTAAAGGGTGTGGGGTGCGATGGGTTCATCCCCAAAGAGGGTTCAAGGCAGAGGTGAAGTGCCAGAAGTGATAGGATGGAAGGAAATGAAGTCCGGAGGAAGTCCGGAGTGAGCGCGGGAAAGTCCGGAAGTCCGAGAGTCCGGAGTTGCGTCGTCAGGGCAGTAGGTGTTCGGGGCGTCGTAGAGCGATAGGAGTAGACGGCGGTGAAGTTATTCGTGCATGCGCGGGTGATTCTAGTGCATAGGGACGTGTGTGCGATGATACGAGTGTGAAACGATGATCTCAAAAGATGTATTTCAAAGAAATACTACAAAGCTTTATAGTCCGGGCATTTTCCAGGACTGTCAGGGACAAATAGGTGATGAACTGTAACTATAAAACGAAGCGGAATGGTGATGAAACAGTTACGACGTAGTATGAAAGTGTCCGAAGTAAATATGGAACAACCGGGGAGATGTAGACCAGGAGACTGTCCGGAGTTCGTCCGGAGTTCCAGACCGGCGCGGGAAAGTAGTCCGGACTAGGTCGGATGGTCCGGAGGTGGTTCTACCGTCAAAGTGGAGTGACTGGGAGTCATTGAAAACTCGTAGGAATGGCGTATACCACCATAGAGAGCTTCGGCTTTCTACAGTGTATTCCTGTGTCTACTAACATTGTACAGGTCAACGAACTCGCCGGTCATGACCCCGGTGCTGTGGAGTGCGAATTTGGGGACCAAGTTCACTGGAACGATGACGGCCTCATTGTAGCGCATCACAGCATCCCCTTACAGTCACTTGATGCAAAGGTACTCGGTACCGGACGCACCATCACAGCAGTCTTAGACACTGGTTTGGAGATCATTGCCATGCCTAAACGGGTATGGACGGACCTCGGTCTTCCAGTCCAGTCAGACCATGTTATGACAATGTCGAATGCAAACGCTAGCACCAAGTCGACCATTGGTGTTGTTGAGAACCTTCGCCTGGACTTCGGAGCCGGCGAGGTTTGTCTCCAGGTCCAGGTAGTCCCCAGGGCTAACTTTGACCTACTACTCAGCCGACCTTTTCATTGTCTTATGAGTGCGTCTACTGATGATTTCCCTGACAGCGCACAGACCATTACGCTCCGAGACCCTAACTCGGGAAAAATTTATAAACTGCCGACGTGTGCTTGGACCGAAGGATGTCCGCACTGCCGATGCGGTCTATTCTGTGCTAACCACAAGTCCGTCATTGAGATGGGTCTTGCAGATGCCGATGGACCTTCCAATTCGTTTTTCTATTGGTCCGCCTTGTACACTCCGCCCCGGTCTTGTTTCCATGTTTTGCATTCAGACTTACCTGCCACCACTCCTTCATCTTCTTACGAGTTTTTATCATCTACCCAGTCCACTCTGTCCTCTTCACACTTTCTTGCACTTTCTTCCCTTTACACGTTTGATCCCGTCTCCCATTCGCTGGCTTACAAGCCGGTCACTAAAAAGGTCCAGTCAGTCGTGGCTCCTCTAGAGGAGGAGTACCACATTCTGTGCCGGTTACCGGACAATCCTCTCGCTGGTCTCATTCCATTACCCACTAACCCCCTGGACTTCATGCCAGGAACTTGATTCACACAGGAACGTGCCGACACACTTGACCTCGACCCGGCCAAATGGCTGTGGCCCGAGGAGCTCAAGTTGGTCTGGTGGTTAGTCCGAAACCATGAGCCAGCCTTCGCTTGGATTCCAACTGAGTGAGGTCACTTAGACGAATGATACTTCCCACCGGTCAAGATTCCAACGGTCCCCCATACACCATGGATCCTTCGCAATATTCCCATACCACCATCTTCATGGAACCAAGCCATCCAAATCATCAAAGACCAGATCACCTCCAGAGTCTATGAACTGTCTGCCGCTGCTTACCGGTCTCGCTGGTTCTGCGTGCTCAAGCAGGACGGCAAGACTCTCCAGCTCGTCCACGACCTCCAACCCCTAAACACCATCACCATCCGGGACTCTTCTGTCCCCCCCTTTGTTGAGCACCTGGCCGAGTCCTTCGGCGGGTACGTGGTCTACGGTATGATGGACCTGTTCGCAGGTTATGACCAGCGCCCGCTGCATGTTGACTCCCGGGACATGACTACGTTCAACAGTCTGCTCAGACCCCATTGTCTCACTACTCTCCCGATGGGTCACACTAACGCTGTCCAAATTTACCAGGCCGATATGGCCTTCATTTTACAGGATGAAATCCCTCACCACACTATGCCATTCGTCGACGACTTACCGGTCAAATCTGGCACTAACCACTACCAAACTCCGGATGGTACCTACGAAACCATCCCCGCCAACTCCAGTATCCGGAGATTCATATGGGAACATCTGCAAGTAGTCCACCATATCCTACAATGCCTGCAAAACGTCGGAGCTATGGTCTCCGCCAAGAAGTTCGTCCTTGCCGGTCCAGACACCACTATCATCAGGCACAAGTGTACTTTTGACGGTCAAGTTGCACACGAGGCCAAGGTCCAGAAAATCCGGGACTGGCTGGAGTGTGAGAACTTGACACAAGTCCGTGGGTTCCTCAGGACCTGTGGAGTCGTTTGTATTTTTATCTGTGACTTTGCTGCTATTTCCCGTCCGTTGGTCAACTTGACCCGGAAGAGTGTTCCCTTTGAATGGGGTGACGCTCAGCGCGACGTGATGAACCATCTGAAGGACAAGATCATAAAGTCCCCAGCACTCCACCGGCTCGACTATGAGTCTGGTCGGGAGGTTGTTTTAGCCATTGATACTTCCTTGATTGCTATCAGTTTCATTCTTTCGCAGCAAGGTGATGATGGCAAACACTATCCGAACCAGTTTTGTTCCATCAGCTTGACAAGTGTCAAAAGCCGGTACTCCCAGGCTAAGCTTGAGCTGTACGGTCTGTTCTGGGCACTCCGGGCAGTCCATGTCTTCATTTTCAGTGTTACCAATCTCATTGTCAAAATGGACGTGAAGTATGTTAAGGGTATGATTAACAACCCGGATCTTCAGCCGAACATGACCATCAACTGGTGGATCGCTGGCATTCTTTTATTCCACTTCAAACTTCATCACATTGTGGCCGAAAAGCATACCGGCCCCAATGGTCTCTCCTGGCACCCTCATTCCGAAGAGGACCCGCCTGAGGACGATGACGTCGAGGGTTGGTTGGACGATTCCTATTCTTTTTGCATAACTTTGCTGAACAATCGCACATTCCCCTTCACTGTTGCTCCCGTCATTGCATGCACCGTTCTGCGGACACTGTACCGCGCCCCTTCACACTTACTCTCCTCAGACTATGTTATTTCACCAGTGCCTCCGGCGCTGCCAATTCCTTCTATCTACACATCTGTTTTCTCTTCCGCTGTTTCCCAGCCAGTCTCTACTCTGGACTCTCCTATCATCCCCCAGTCTTCAAAGGCCGTTGCTAGAGAATCATGCATTTGGTTGATTCATGGGTTCCTTGAGACCTGCGAACGCCCTGCTAACCTTTCCGACACAGGATTCCAAACGTTCGTCAACTCCGCCACCAAATTCTTTATTCTCCACAGCTCCCTATGGCGTCGAGAACCACACAGTCATCATCAGTTGGTTGTACCGGAGCACCGCCAGTACGGACTTATTAAGGAGGCTCATGATGACCTCAGGCACAAAGGTGTCTTCACAGTCCGTACCTGGCTCCTCCTCCGCTTCTGGTGACCAATGCTGGTCGATGATGTCAAATGGTTTCTTCGCACTTGCCACAAGTGCCAAATCTGACAAACCAACCATTTTCATATCCCCCCGACCATACCGGTCATAGGTGGCCTGTTCCATAAGGCTCATCTCGACACAATGCTCATGCCCCGGTCCAGCAGTTACCGTTACATCGTCCAGGCCCAGTGTACATTGACCTCGTACCTGGAGTGGCATATGCTCCACTCTGAGAACGCCTCCACTCTCGCTTCATTCATTTTCGAAGACCTCCTTTGCCAATGGGGTCCCCTATCTGAAATTGTTACTGACAACGGTCCTGCCTTCGTACAGGCCCTAGACCTTCTTGCCGACCAGTACAGCATTAGACACATTCGCATCTCCCCCTACAACTCCCAAGCCAACAGTCTGGTCAAATGGCGTCATTACGATGTCCAGGAGGCCATCGTTAAAACTTCCCAAGGGGGGGAGTTATGCTGGCATGTTGCCGCTCACTCGGTCTTTTGGGCCAAGTGGGTTACCATACTCCGGTCTACCGGTTTGTCTCCATATTTCATGGTTCACGGCATAGAGCCACTCTTTCCATTTGACCTCTCCAAGGCTACGTTCCTTGTTCCCCCTCCAGATACCGATCCACTGTCTCTGTCCGGCCTGATTGCATGGCAAGCTTGTCAGCTCCAAAAGCGTCAGGAGGACTTGGAGTCTATTCATGAGCGTGTCCTCAAGGCTCGGTTTGAGTCTATCAAACATTTCGAGGCCGCTTTCAAGAACTGAATCAAGGACTTCGACTTCCAGTCCGGGAGTCTGGTCCTAGTCCATAACACCCACATAGAAAAGGAACTTAACCGGAAGACGAAGCCTAGATACCTGGGTCCAATGGTAGTCCTTCGCTGGACTGCCAGCGGGTCATATATCCTGGCTGAGTTGGACGGGGCGGTCTCCAAACTGCGATATGCTGCCTTCCGTCTCGCTCCCTACTACCCCCGTTTCACTTCTACTATACCTGTCACTGAGGTAACTGGTCTAGATGACGACAACCTGGACAAGCTGGCAGGAGAAGACGTTGATGAGCCGGATGACGAAGAACCAGACTTCACCGGTCAGGACTAGTCCTGTCACCGGTCTACATACATTTTCCTTCTCAATCGTACAATAACCTCCGTCTTACCCCAGGATTCGTCTGGTGACCTCTATGCCTTGCCGCTCGATTTCACTAAACAATGCCTAACAGACATTTCTCTTACTATACGCCGATAAAAGTAAAACCATAGAAAAACAAAGAACAAAGACAAAAACGAAACAAAAGAGTACGATTCCTTTTCTGTAAAGTGTCTCACTATGTATGCTCCCGATGTACCACTTATTATTCAAACGCGCTCTGAGACACCGCGCCCGTTTCACCCTATAGACCGCCGAACCGTATACCACCCATACCGAAGACTGCCGATAGACCAAGGTAACTCCAGTAGGGATAGACACTAGAAGTTGACCGACAAAGCAAAGCCGGGCGGCAGCCTGCATAAAATTCTTACTCCCTCTCTTCCTCTCTCTTTCTTTCTTACTCTTGCTTCTTCTTTATCTTTACATTTCCTTCTACTTCATTCGAGAACCGGACTGTTTATATGAACAAGCGGACTATGTACAGATACAGGTGAACGGACTACGCTACTGACAGCCCCCTCCTATATGTCCAACTCCTCCAACTCGCCCACCAAATCGCTCACCTCTGCCATCACCTCCTGGTGCTCAATGTCCAGCGCCTCGATGTTTGCCCGGATTTGGTACAGGTGCGAATGCACAACGTTGAGCCGACACGTGATTTGGTCTCGCTGGTGTTGGACTGGAGTCTTCCTGCCGATCTTCCTTACTGCCGCCACCTTCCCTTTCCCCTTCTCCTTCAGCTTGACGGGGGTATCGTCTTCCTCAATCTCGTCGTCAGAAAGGATCTCGATGGGTGATTCCACCTGCTTGCTGGAACCCACCTTGGCCACCGCCCTGGCCGGTCTCCCCCCTATTAAACTGTCAGACCGTGCTTGGATAACCAACGACTTACTCACCCTTGCTCGGCGGCACCACCACCACCATTGCGTTCTTCCTTCTTGGCGCGTGTCGCCCGGCAGCCCAGCTGCACGCTCCCTTCAACCGCTGGCACCGAGCACATGCCAGTCCAGTCCCCTTGACGCATTGACTGGCTACTCTTGCCTGTTTGCACTGAGCGCAAGCATCGGAGGGCAGTTCGGGCTGAGCAGCCGCCAATCTGGTAGGGGTGGTCTTCTTCCTTGGCATGGCTGCGTCTTCTTCTTCTGTGTCGGTGTCCTCTGACCGGCTCCTCTGTACTGCTGTTAGCTCAGGATGGACCACGACAAACCCACTATGCACCTTTAGTCCAGAGGACGCGTTCGACGCCGTTCCGGATGACCCAGTCGCCTTCTCAACGACGGGCACCACCTGTCGCTCCACCTCCTCTATGTCCAACACTGTCCCCTGCGTGCCCACCAGCCCATCGTCTTCCTCGACCGGTGGCATGTTCTTCCTCTTTGACCACTCTGCCTGCTGGTGCTCTGCATCCGCGAGCAGGGCTGCGACATCATCCTCCAGTTCTGTGTAGAGGTGGAGCACGTCCGCCTCCTTGGAGGCTACCTCCCATTCGTCCTAAAAGAAACATTATTGCAGTTAACATCACCTCGGTATCGCTTGAATGCTCACCATAGCATGCCCAAAGCTCTCCACCCACATCTCCATCTCCTCACGAAGTTCCTCCCGGTCGTCTGGCATTGTCTTTACTTCGGCTGTGAGGCATTCAGTGGCTGCCTTGTATCGACAGTTGACATCTCGGTGATGTTCGGCCCCCTTTGCTGTCATGGCATGTAGACTGTCGACTCAGCTGGTGAACTGGGATTGCATGGTGTGTGGAGTGGATGAGGGAAGGATGGAGTGTGATGTAGGAAGAGGCACAGCGGACGCAACACGACTAGACCACCACCATTCAAACTCCACACTGTGCTTAGTCAGCACAATGCCGCGACTGACTGGGGACAGTCAGTATTCAAAGTCCCCAGCAGATGTAGAGAACAGTGTGTCTCTATGGTCGTAACACCCAATTTCCCATCATTACAGTGCACGTATACTCCTTCCTACATTTACCAACTTCCTGCCCGTTACTCCATCCAAGTCCAGTGGTAAGACTGGTACTCCAGTACCGTCGGTCTTCCCCGAACTACTCCGGTTCATCTGTTTTTACCTTCATACTTGTTTCTCTTGCATACATTACATCCTTACCTACTTACTCCACTCTTCCTTTTCCTTTCGTCAACTATGGTAACTTTCGTCCTTACTTTACTTATGACCGACTATCGCCGGGCCGATCAGCTTTATCAGTCCCATACCTTAGAGTTTCACGGCGACCCAAAAGAGTCATCTTTGTTTCATCAAACTCTCTCCCATCATTCAAATGCTAATCTTTGACTTCGCTTAAGTACCGCTTAAGCCGTAGTTATGGACATGGGTATGCCTGGTCCATAAAATCTTTGTATTGCATATTGCAAGACAGCTACCTTTTGCTCACAATGTCCGAACTATGCAAAACGCTACTGTGATCGTCTCTGTCAATGTCCAACGTCCAACACCCAACGCCTACGTCTCTTTTCCTCCATCACCGACAACGCTTTCATCGACCAGTCTACCGGTCATACTGCCACCCATATGTTCTCTGCCTGGTCTTCACCGGACTTCTTGGTAGAGTCCTCCGGACTTCATTTCTGACCTTCCTCTTCTCCAGAATCCCTTTTGGGGCGAACCTATTTGCTCCCCTCAACCTTCCTTTGGCCAGGACTTGTAGGCTACGCTTCTCAAGTCCCTCCAGCCTTAGCAGGATCTTTACAGCGGATTCATGGGTGGCAAGGGCTTCTTTCCTGTTTTCATCCAAGGTTATTAAGTGGTTTTCAAGTGTGGGGATGAAGGTTTTGCCTAGTGGGGGAAAGGTCCTTGGTTCATATCTGTATAGCAGAAAGAATGGGGATTTCTGGGTGGCAGAGTGGGGGGTGGAGTTATGGTGGAACTCAGCAGCAGATAGTGCTTTAGACCAGGAGTGAGGGTTGTTGGCGCAGAAAATGTGTAGGTACACTTCGAGTTCTTGGTTTGTTTGTTCAGTTTGGCCATCAGTTTGAGGGTGATAGGTGGATGATAGGTGGATGTCATATTTCAGGAGTTGGGCGAGTTCAAGGGTGAAGGCAGAGGCGAATTGAGGACCTCAGTCTGATATGATGGAATTGTAGAGACCAAATTGTTTGAACATGTTATTGAAAAAAAGGAGGGCTACTCCTGCAGCATTGATGGTTTTAGTGCAAGGAAGAAGAATGACCCCCTTTGTAAGACCATGGTTGACCATGACCATGATAGAGTCGAAGGAATTGGATGGGGGAAGATCGGTGATGAGGTCCACCGAGAGTTGGTGGAATGGGATGGTGGAGGATGAGGCAATGGGTATGAGAGGGGGGTGTGAAGGGTGGGTGTTGGTTTTGTTCTGTTGGCAAATGGGGCATCCTGAGATAAAGTGTTTGACAAAGGTCACCAAACCTGGCCACCAAAAATCACGTTCAAGGATGGATTTGGTGTGAAAGATGCCCATGTGGCCCATGAGTGGGAAAGAGTGGATGGAATGTAGGAGAGGGGACCTGGCAGAGGGTGGGATGTACATTTTTTGATGGAAGAATAGGTGTCCATTTTTGAAGGTCCAGTCGGAGGCAAGGGAGTGAGGGAATAAGGGGGAGGATGAGGAGATGGCTTCCAGGGCTCCAGTGACTAGGGGGTCCAAGGGGGTGGATGATTTGATAAGGTCGGTGAGGGTTAGGCCAAGTGTGTTGATAATGTGGGGTTCTGGGAGGATAGGGGAGTCTATATTGTCAGACGAGGTGTTGACAAGGTCTTGATGAGAGAGGGCATCAGCTGGTCCCATTTTGGTGCCAGGGGTGACTTTCCATTG
>JBBPLO010000796.1:0-14668 GCA_038089835.1 Retiboletus flavoniger | reverse complement strand
CCAGCACACACTTCCCGGTAGCTCGGGTCGACCGACGAATCCTTGCCTCCAGTGTATCCGACCGCGGTCTTCAAGATCCCCTTGTTCTGAGAGGGCGGGTAATGCTTCAGAAAGATGTGCTCTACGCCCCAGAAGCAACCTGCTGCAAAGGTGGCGATCTCGGGCTGTCGTGATGCTAGTTCCATGGGCATGTTATGAGCACTCCTTGCGCACACACGTGAGGGCGTCATGATCGGTTACCTGAAGTCATTGCAGAGCGATACTGAGATGGGTCGATGCCGGTCGTGAAAAATGATTTCGTGGCGAGCGAGACTAGTGCAGTGCCAACCTGGTTCAACCGATTGAACATGTGGGACCGGGAGGCGTCAAGTAGCGTTTCGATGGCGTGAATATTGTCTAAGACACATGACCTGTCACGCGGCGTCATCGCCTTTCGTATCAAAGACCCCTCCTTTGTCATCCACAGTAAACTCCTCCCGGACAACCAACCGTCGTGCCATACGTCACTCCAGAAACACCAGCAATCGTCAGAATGGCGGTAACGATCCCTCCAAGACCCTCTCCCGCAATGAACCCCGTCGCGATCGCAAAACAATACGTCTGGTAATTGTGGAAGAAACTGGCATTTTTATTTTTCATCAAAACGCTCTCCAACGGGTCATTTGGAGTGCACGCTCACCCTCTTCTCCAAAAGAAGGCCACAGTAGACCCAAAGAACATTGCCAATGGATACGTGCTGACGTCTGTGGATCCCGGTGGTCAGCGCGTCGGGCTCCGAGACATGCTAGTGACATACTCATGATGAAGGCGATTCCCATCGCGTTAAAGTTTCTGGACCAAGGTTAGGTTGAGCGTTGTGAACTGGTCCTCGATATGATACGCACGGAACGAATGCATGGTATTTTGGAGGCACCAATTTGTACTTCACCACCACCGACAGGACAGAGGCCACGCCGAGTCCAATGGATGTATAACCCGAGGATGGCGGGATAGGCAACGTCGTGGAAGACACTGCGACTGCGATGGCCTACTCTTCATCGTCAGTAAGGGAACCAAGTGTAACAGCTCGGCTAGTCACGCCACATACGCGCCACGCTTGGACATCGGGAATCGGGAAACTGCATGTTTCGTAAGAGAGACTGTTGATACAGGGATATGCCGACGAAAAAACGACATAGACGCCAGCAGATATGAATATGGACACGATTGCCCCACACAGCTGTGCACAAAAGACAGCTTTCGGTGAAGATCGGAGAAGATGTGCAGCCTTCAGGTCCACAATCATATCCGCAGCTGTGAACAAGATCAGAGTCAGAGATATGATATGATATCAACGTGGGTACATACCTTGCTCTGAAGCGCCTGTCACGAATAGTTCAGTCGCATGTCATTCGAGTGATGTTTGGAGGAACTTACCGAGTGCTAGCATACCCGAGAGCAAGTTCAGGAGATCATTTTGTTTCGGAGAGTAATTATTCCCTTTTCCAATGCCGCCGAATACCAATTGAGATGCATTTCCTGATTCCATTGTTAGGATCGCATCCATGGCGCAACGAACATCAAACTAACCGATTGCAGTTACAGGCGTGATGTTCGTCCGTCCGCAACTCTCGGTCCCAATAAAGCTAAATATGAACGCGAAAAGAATGGCTAGCAGTCGAATGAGCGAACAAAAGCATGAGAGAAGCACACCCCTCACCAAGTAGCGTGACACCAACGTTTTGACCAAACTGAACGCCCATGACGACACAGCTGATTATGATACTTGCGAGAAGCACGGAACCCCACATCCACAGAGGTACGCGTTCGTTCTCGGGAACGGGGTCATAAATCTCGTCCTTTATTCGGCCACTGGAGGGTAGCCTCTGGAACTTCTCGGTGACGGTCAAGGCCATCCCCCGAAGAGCGGCGTAGATCGACTTCGCGTTGCACGCCACCTCTGCAAAGCTCGTACAGAGTAACATCAGCGTACCCGGCCAAACCTAGTTCTCGTTGAGTGGGTTAATGAATGGCAGAAAAAGGTGGTTGTTACAAGCCAGTATCTGGGTGAAGGATCATGGACCGGATCGGAGAGCGTCCTGACTGAAGCATAAGGATCTGATAGATTGTCGTTGATCGAGTGAAAAGCCTACATGGAAAAGTAGTTCATGTATCCGGGTATACTGTCATCCGCAGGAATACCTGATGCCTGTTATATCCAGCTCTTAGAACGTCGGCTTGGCTGTGGGATACATACGACACGCACCAGTCCTCGACTGACGATAATGGGCCCTATGATGCCCCACGCCAAGAAACTCTGACGATCGTGAGACTCCAAGATTGGGCACAGCTGTGCGACAAACGTACACCACCCAAGAAACTATAGGATGCGTTGATGCCTGTCAACATTCCGACGCCGATAAAGGCTGGCGTCCATTCCCATATCCATCCCTATCCGGGCCTGGATCAGCGTAAACCGGAAGGTTTGGAACGTCGTACTGACCCAGCTCTCTGCCGCGATCGCTGAAGTCCAGCCAATTCGGTTGAGCGTGTAAAAGACGTGCCAATCCCAGAGCAACGCCGGCGCGTATTCGCTCACCACCCGGAGCATGATAGCGAAACAGAAGGACAGAATGAGCGCCCTCGTCTTCTTGCTCGCTTCCACTACCGCGTTCTTACCGACGTGCAACGACTGGATCGTATACGCGGCTGCGACGCCGGTCGGGAAGACGAGCTTCAGCTTGAGAATGTAAAACTTGCGCAGTGGAACGGAGAACGCCAGTCCGAAAAAGGCGCAACAGATCGTGAACGTGAACAGGCGGCCAATGTCTTGACTCGGAGACGCTTGGAGCAGTCCCAGTTGATAAGCGGCCGGGAAACCAGAAGTGAAGAGTAACCCGAGAGATCCGGCCGAGGTCGCAGCTGCCTGCACGACATTGTTCTCTTTGGGTCCAAAGTAACCGCCTCCCAGGTAACGCGGAAGGGATGTGGACAAGGGTTTTAGGATCGCGAAGCCAAATATGGCACCGAACAAGGACGCCCCGAAAGTCCAACCAGTCTGAGGCCGTTGGATTAGGAGGGTGGACTGAAATGTGGCAAACGACATACCTTCAAACCAAGGTAAACGTTACTGGCTGCAATGACAGCGCCGAGGGCGCAACCAACGATAGCTGCACGGAGGGTGAACTGGTTTTCCTCCACTGGCGCATCTGGATCGATGGGAAAGGGATCGTCTGTGTTAATCGCTTGAGGAGGGACAGAACTGCTATCCTGCTGTTCTACGGACACAATGTTCACTTCCGTGTTTGTCTTACCGTTGTCCTTTTCAGTGGGAGAATTGTTCTCCTTGAGATTAGATGATGGACAGTAAGCGATACGGGGATCACTCTCGAACGTTGCAGTGTCCATCACGGGAGAATACACTGTGTGCGGGGAGAACACTAGCGGTGCATAGCGAACCATAGTTCTTATCATGTCCTGCAGAGTATTCTTAGCAGTCGCCACCATTGTAGTCATGTGGGACCCATTCGAGTAGCTTCTGGATGGATAAGCGGAAGATATACAAGATGGCTTGCGCGTGGACGCTGGTGTCGGACTGCGGAAGGTTGATTCTATGGAGCTACAGGTGATAAGAGTATTTTAGGACCATCATACGCTCAAGAGCTGCGCGTGTCATTGTTGATATTGCCAAGTCGAAGCGGACGATAAATACATGAGAAAAATCTCCTGAAAGCAGTGAGGCATGCGATGACTTACGGTCTGTACTATCGCACTTCCGTCTCGGTCAATCACTCTAGCATCGGAGTGATAGGGCGAATGATCAATAGAAAAGGACACGTACCAAGTCACGACACGAGGTATTTCCACGGAGGTTGTGGAAGTCAGTGGCCCTCCTCATAATATGACGCTGGATAAACCATCCACTGATTTTCTGACTGTCAAACTGATGGCAAGCAGGTTCTATGAGACGCCGCGGAGTAGGAACCTTCCAATACTATTAATTTTAAGCGCCGCCCTAGGCACGCAACCCCATACTCGTCGAATTCGTCACCATACAGCTTTTTGCCCCTACCACGATAAACTACCAACTTCACCAGTGACAATATTTAAATCAAGAGAGGGACAGATGGTCAGGCGCAGTGAATGCACCTTATCAACCTTGGGATAATGAAACGTGGTTCTCCAGTATCATCATCCGATCATGATGTCACCACCATTCTCCATCGCCGGTCGAAAGTTTGGACAATGTCCTTCACCAATAAGACGAAAGGTGTGCCCAGCAAAGAGAGTCGGCATGGCTGATTTTTCTTCTGGCTGAAGCAGGTTAGGTGGACGACTACCCTCTGCATCACCAGGGTAAACTGATGGACGCGTTTTATTCCGCCAAAATGGCTGTCGAACGGCAGATACATTTATAGCGACGGGAGAAGTTGAGTTTGCTCGTCTCAAGCTTAACTCTAGTTCCTCAACAATTCACCATGATTGGCTGGGTCAGGTCGGCATCGAAGGGTTGATCGCATGACTTGCAATTTTGAGTGGCTTCCGACGTGTTTCCCACCATCGAGTTCGAATGTGCGAGGTCTGAGGAAACATTCCACAGTCATGATCGGGGCCGGCTTCTCGATGATATGTCGTCTTCTTCCTTCATCGATTAGAAGGTTGACTATGACAGTAAAGCTACCATTAGGGACAATGGGCTTCAATCGCTTTGGCTGATTGACACCGTCTGTGGCTATGGCCGAATTCTAGTGAGAACTTGGAACAGTCTTGAACAGGGAGTAGAAATATAAGGTCTATGTAACAGCGCGAAGTCAAGTATGAAAATGAGATGGTATGTGAGCAGGCACGCATTCTCGCGCAGGAACTTTCGATCCTATCCCTGAACTTAGTGCCTTCTGTGATGAAACATCTCCTTTGAAAGCGTGCCGAAAGGGGTGGCATATCAGAAACTAAGATGATACCCACCACCAAACTCGAGACAGTCACAAAACCACCCTGTGCATCTGGGCCGTGAACTCGTGCGGTGCGGGAAGAAGTTTGACATTAGTCGCCTGTGGAAATTGAGACGGACCAAACACAGTGTCTGTGTTCGGATGTGGGATGCTGGAGAGGATGCCGAGCAACATCAGGCCATTCTTCCCATTGCTGCAGCGAACATTTGTCAAGTCCACAACGCGGCAAGCTTTGTGTCGGCATTGCTCCATGTCATTCAGAGCACAGTGGGAAAGGGGACTATAATCAAACTCGGATGCTGAGGCTTGAGGCATAAATAAAGCTACTACTCGTATGTACTTGCTTCAAGGGGATCATGATACAAAGTAGAAACATTATCATCAATGGCATCTTGACTCAGCTATAGGGTCCTTTGTGTCATCTCTCGTCGAACAGATCACATGTGGTGCATCCAGCGCACCCTCCACCCGCCGCCTCTTGGGAGGGTGGTTTTCATACTCCTCTGCCGTACTCACTCTGGGTCCGCCAAACTTGGGACACACAGGTGCTAGGGTCACAATTGAGAACATGGCTCATTGAAGAATGAAAATCGAGTGACCTTCTGGCGAGAAGAGTGAGTGACCAGGTGACACGGCTGATGTATCATATGAAGCGCTGCTTCAAGCGGAAGGATGACATGACATAGTGTTCAACAAAACTGAGAACAACCGAGTGTCGAAGTACTCACTTTTCAAAGAGAGGATGATATAGCCTTGACAGGCAAGTAAGGATATGCATATGGGTACAATTGGATTGAACCGACATACCTTTTCCGATTGTCCTTGTCAACAGTGTCGGCAGTTGTATTTGAGTCCTCTGTGGTGTTCTGACTGTAAGACAACGGAGACTTGTCCACAGTCAAGGTGGACATTAGCAATTCGTGGAGAGGCCTGGACTGTGGACAATCACTCAAGAACTGTTGAATGGTGGGAATTACCACTTTCATGGCTGGTCTCTCCTCTATCGGTGACCAGCAACGCTGAATTAAATTCCAGTGTGAGTCATCCATTGGTCGGGATACTGGCCGGCGTGGATTCTGCCCCATCGCCAAGGATAAAGTGATGGCAAATTCCCCCTGGAGTTCCGACCATGGTTGTCTTCCGGATAGCACCTGCAACAGGGTCAGGACGAACATGGTATCCATGTACAAGGGACTTTCCTGGAGGGCGAGACACCCAAAAGAGTATATATCACTCTTGGTGGTTTGGCTGAGCTCATTTTTTGGATCAATTTGCTCTGGTGCAGCCCAGTGCAATGCTCCCGGTCGCACAGTGGTTTTTTGGAGATACTTCAATCCTTCGGGAATAGTACCAACCAGGGAAGCATAACCAAAGTCAACTAAGCGTGCAGTGTAGTCTGCATCCAGAAGTACATTGTTCTATCTCATATTTAGAACAAACAATGCGTATCTTGTTGCATTGACTCACACAGTGCAGGTCACCATGAACAACTGGACGAGAATGCACTGCGGAGCATTGTTTCTGTCAACTCCAAGCCTTCAGTAATGATAACAGCAACCCACGGTAGTCAAGCCCATTGGTGATATCCAGTAGCTATTGTGCGGGGTTAGAAGAAGAGTAAATAGTGAACATAGGGTGCACACACAAACTGGAGTTGGTGTTCTGTACCTAGATCTTTGTCATGCTTCTCTAGAAAATTGTGAAGAGACTCGTTGGGCATCCACAGGGACACCAACGACATGGAGCCAGACAGTCCAAAGCCATACGCGATACCTAGGAAGGGAACAATATTGGTATGGTCCAGTCTCTTCCAAATTCCGAGCTCTCGACGAAGCATCTGGAAGGCCATTCAGACCATATTTTTGTTCACCACGCATATAGTTACCTTGACGAATCTATTGTTGGCATCGCCTTCCATTGTAAACTTGAATCGGAAAGCCTTCACTGCAACCTAATGGGGAAATAAATCACAGGAATGATAAGTTGTACAGCATGCCAAACCTCCTTCGGCGCCGATCCGCCATGGTACCAACATTGATAAACATCACAAAAGCTTCCGACGGCTGAGTATTGATTTTCGATCCTGTCGAGACGGAGTGTAAGATCAGGTGGCGGGGGAAACTGCATGCTAGCAAGGCTGATTTGAGCCAAGCAATGATACCAGATGATCATAGTAGAGTGTGTCAAAGTGACATACCATAGGCTGGATGATTTGGACTGTTGCTGGGCCACCAGAAAGGTGGTGGAAGACGGATGAGGTAATGATGATGGTACGAGTTTGGCATGATCAAGTGCAGATGGTTAAGGGGAATGTGAGTGATGAAATGGAGAACCCTAGCTCACAAATACTCACATCTAAAGAAGGGTCGAAACATTCTGTGCCAGGAAGGCACATGAGAGGGGACTAGATCCAACAATGAGGGGGGCATGCACACAAAAGTTACCTGAATGACATACATGATCAGGGACTGTTTGACTTGCCTAGAACCGTGGGAGTGATGAGTACATGTGCCAAAGCATACATGAAGTGCAATCACCCTATCCTGGATGGAATCCAACCGCAGTACCAGCCACAAATATATCTGTCCATCAGATCCTCCTGACACTACGAATTCACCTGAGGGGGAGAAAGAAATCGTGAATACTTCTTGAAAATGCTGTAGATGTTGTCCAACAGGGTCACTGGAAGTTGCATCCCAGAAACGAACAGTTTGATCCCACAAGGCACTTGCAAGAATCGATCCATCTGGAGACAGAGAGAGGGAGTGTATAAAGTGGGTGTGACCTGTCCAGGGATGTCTGATTTGTTGTCCTGTTTCAGAGTTCCAACAACGAGTCATTTTGTCCCAGGATGCAGAGAAGAGCCTGCCGCCATCGCATGACCACAGCACACACCCGACCCAGTCTGTGTGGCCCTCCAATGGACCAAGGAGGAGCTCGCCACTCTTGACATCATACAAGAAGATGTCGTCATAGGTGCCGCATGCGAGTTTGTCACTGTTGGGGGAGAATGACAATGACCACATGAACTTGCAGCTGTCCTCAATGAGATTTTTGCGTAACTTCGTTTCCATGGTGTAAATAGCCACTCTCGTTGAGCCGACTGCAATGAGTTGACCATCTGGTGAGATAGAGAGAGAGGGATCCTTCTCTGGGTGAATCCATTCTTTGACAAGTTCGTGCGATTCGAAGATCCACACTCTAATGCTCCCGTCATAGCCCCCACTGATGATCCTTATGCCATCTCTGGTCACAACAAGACGGCATGCACCATCATGTTCCACCAGCGCTCCCTCTTGTTTCCTGCTTTCCAAATTCCAGACCCCCACAGTTCTGCCAGTGGAGCCCATGACAACTCGTCCATCAGGGAGATATGTGAGGGTCTTGATAGGCCTATCATGTGCAGTGATTACCAGGTGTGGCTTGGGACCATCGTTGTCAGACTGTTGTGATGTAATGCTTGACATGATGGTGACAGTGGGTTGTGGGCTTGGTTTCTGAGTCGGCGTGTTGACAAAGGTGTGTAGTGACGAGATTGGGCAAAAAAAAAGTATATGTACCACAAGGTAGCAGCGAGGCAATCCAGTGTCTATGGAAGCCAGAACAACCTTGCTCCCAGTTCGGACAAAATAATTTAGGTTATCACTCATGTTCAAGATCCTGTATTATTAGCCCCTGGCACTCATCCGGGGTCCTGACCTTGTGGTGCCAATTCTATCCTGAGTCACAGTTGGTGAGCTGTTTTTGGCTGGCCCTTCACATAGTGGCACCTTTCCCTTGACCAAAGGTTGATTAGTTGGGGATTTTTACAAGTTGTGCCCCCGCACAGCTTGTAAAAATCAGAAAAGGATATCGATCACCCCCCAGGTTTCGTCAGGCAGGCTGACTCAGCTTCCAAATAAGGCAATAATGCGATGTGAAGGGCGAGACGCGACTCAGAGGCAGCGAACACGAATGCACTGATACTGTCTTCGTGACCCAAAGAGTGAACGGTGGTGAGGATGCTCGGGAATACGAGACGGCATGCGGAGAGGTGATAAAATGCGGTCAATAGTACCTTTAGATGGTGCTTTTACCTGTGCTTGAATGAACTAGATTATTGTTAGGACCAAAGAGACAAGCCTACGCCTTAGACTCCGAGAGTCCTGAAGGAAGGATTGAATCTTATGAATAACAATCTAAGACTAAGGAATACAGGTCGAGGGTACACTACTTATATACTACTGGTGTGAGCACAGCCACTATAGGCCTTAGGGTATAACATCAGCAGGAACAAGGGTAACTCTACTGTATACCTGATATATAATACTATGTGATATAAGAATGAGTAAAGCTGTGGTAAGCACAGCCTTATGAAATGGAGAAAGGTTCATGGAGGTATTCTAGACCTTATGGTAATGAATGGCAATAATAATATGTATCTAGGGGAGAACTGGAACAGTAGCAATGTGTCTAAGGGTATAACCCTGTATTTGTATTGGAGGATATGCATCTTGCGCAGTATAGGATCAACAAGGGGAAAGGCCTTGAGGATATGGGATGAAAGACTAGGTCTACTAGTATGGAATGATGATATGTGATGTAATATCACGTAAGTCGGATATGGAGTCAACACGGTTGATCCGTGGTATCTCAGCTAATATCAGGAGAAGTTGTAGAAGCTGATAGAAGGTTAAAGTAGCTTCTAGACGAGATGAGATAACCTGTATTGCATGTGGCGGAATCTAATCATAAGAAGTCTAAGATATGGTAATATCTTGATATGATGTCGTAAGACCTTGTGACTATCTTAAGATAAGATGAGATCGGATATCGAATATAGATACGGGTCAAGATGTATCATAATATCGAATAGGCGATGAGATTTAGCTAAGCGAGAGCGAGGTGGCAAAGCTAATGATAATAGTAGGTTAACTACTATGCCTTGTGTAGATAAATCTACTTGTATAGTCGTGAGACTAGTATTGTGGAGTCTTATGTAGGAGTAGAGGATTAAGAATTTAGAAATCCTAACATTACCTCCTTTCTAAAGGCGAAACTCCGGAGAGCCTTGTGTATGCAATGGAGTGCAAAGCAGCTACACATCGGATTTAATCGCAAGGGATGATACTCATGAAGAGACCAATCAACCTTTTGATTGTCTTGTATGAAATGGAAAGGGCGCACAGCAGCCACATAAATCCAAATCATGGGAAAATCAAGGAAAGAAGCGTTGTCGTAACTTCAATCACAATGATTTCGAAAGACCACACCGCAAGGAGCAGTTGTTACAGTTTTTCTCCCTTCGTAGACTCCCTTCTGCCTCCTATTCCTATCTTTTTCCTCTTAACTCTGTCGTCTCTAGTTCACGGTCCGGTCTACCCCGCACCCGCTCCGTTTCTCCCTTATTGTCTCTAGTTCACGGTCCAGTCTACCCCGCACCCGCTCCATTTCTCCCTTATTGTCTTTAGCTCACGGCCCGGTCTACCCCGCGTCCACTCTGTTTCTCCCTTATTGTCTTTAGCTCACGGCCCGGTCTACCCCGCGCCCACTCTGTTTCCCCCTCATCTTCTCTAGTCTTCCTTAGCGTTCCGCGACCTTCCATGGCCCGTGCCCATATCTTCTTAGTATATAAACCCTAGCACTATACCCATGTACATCATTCTTAGTCTCACCTTTACCACCATGTAACTGCTACCTCTGGTGTATTGTGCCAACACCACGCAATTCCCTTGATCTAGTGTCTACCATCTTGTCCTCGATCTGAGCGATTCTCAGTCGACCACGATATAGCCTAGAAGACCACTTTAGTCCTAGTGCAGGTTCACGGCACAAGAACGTAACAGCAGTGAGTAAAAAATCAGAATTACTACTGTTATTACCTCCTTTCTAATGCTGAAACTCCGAAGAGGCTTTAATCGAACAACTTGGTGAAGAGCGGTCATTACTTTCGGAATAGGTGTGAGGGAAGGAGTGTGGTGTGACGACGGTGGTTTGATTTTTCCTTGGATGAGGTCCTAATGGAACTTGTCGAATGCGACCTTTTGAATGGAGGTGCAACCATCTTGCGCCGAAAGGGCTGGGGAATCTCAGGGGTAAATGATCTAGAATTGACTTTTCTGATGTCTTCGATCATTTTCTGATTTTCTTGATGTCGCGTTGTCAATTGCGGCATTATGATGTAAGGAGTGCTTCTGGTATTATCTTCTAAGAATTGTTCGCGTCTTAGAGAGTCTATATCCATAGCGGACTCATTTGTCGATGGTAAAGGTGCCATAGGGACGTCAACGGTTTCAATCGTGTCTGTACTAATCGGTTTCATCTCTACATCGTGATCAATTTCTACTTTGATTTTGCTCATCGAAGGAGTCGAGAACTGTGGGTGAAACGATGGTGGAGGTACAGTAAATGCGGGGTTTGGAACTACTATCTTTGGTTGAGATGTCTTTGGCAATTTAACCATGGGATTTGGAATTGTTAAGGAGTATCCGTCTCTGTTCAGTTTATACTCGTGTTTAGGAGTTTTGCTTGTGACAGCCTTGGACGGTTTAATCTCTTGTCGAGGAGGATTATGCAGTTTATTCTCGTGCCTAGGAGGTAACGATGGGCGAGGACTTCTATGATGGCGACCTTGACATTTGTGGATGTATTTCATTATCGTGGTATGCATTTGCGGCCAGTAAAGTCTTGCTTTTTGTAAAGAATCAAGTGTTCTTTTTATTCCATTGTGTCTATTTTCTTCGACATGGTAAAAGCTAACGAATTCTTCTCGAAGAGAGTTGAATTTCTTGACTGTAGCTTTAGTTGTTTTCGGAACATAAAGGCGATCTTCATAATAAGGGATGTTTTTGATGAATTTCCATTTTAGATTGGAATTAGACTTCAAGCCAAAAGTGGCTGTATAATCATAATCATCGTGTGGGCATCTTCTAATAAGATCTAACACTTTCTTGGTGTGCGTCGTAGGATGTGAAAATGAGGGTGAAGAAGTTTCATCTACCTCCTTTCTAATGTGCGGAGTTCCTACAGAGCGTGTAGAATGAGTAACCAAAGAAGAAGGGCGCTGTAGAGAGCCGAAGCTCTCTACGGTGGTATATGCCATTCCTACAAGTTTTCAATGACTCCCAGTCACTCCACTTCGATGGTAGAACCACCTCCGGACTGTCCGACCTAGTCCGGACTACTTTCCTGCGCTGGTCCGGAACTCCGGACGAACTCCAGACGGTCTCCCGGTCTACATCTCCCCGGTTGTTCCATATTTACTTCGGACACTTTCATACTACGTCGTAACTGTTTCATCACCATTCCGCTTCGTTTTATAGTTACAGTTCATCACCTATTTGTCCCTGACAGTCCTGGGAAATGCCCGGACTATAAAGCTTTGTAGTATTTCTTTGAAATACATCTTTCGAGATCATCTTTTCACCTCATATCATCGCACACATGTCCCTACGCACTAGAATCACCCGCACACACATGAATAACTTCACTGCCGTCTACTCCTATTGCTCTACGACACCCCGAACACCTACCACCCCAATGATGCAACTCCGGACTCTCGGACTCCCGGACTTTCCCGCACTCACTCCGGACTTCCTCCGGACTTCATTTCCTTCCATCCTATCACTTCTGGCACTTCACCTCTGCCTTGAACCCTCTTTGGGGACGAACCCATCGCACCCCACACCCTTTAGAAGTACTCCCAGAGTACTTTTGTGTTTTACAACTGGAGCCCACCGCGAGGGGGTTCTAGAGGTGACCCAGAAATTTTTCTCACTCTTTGTTTCACCCAACGTAACCTTACCGACACATACCTACCGGCTCAACGGAGCACTGCCGATTTTTCACTTTCCGGACACATTAGATAGCTTTTTAACATTCACCGATCACCCCCTTCGTTACCCGACGCTCCAGATCATGTTGATCATCCATTCCACACCTGAAACGATCCTTGACATCATTGTCAACCCTTACCTTATGTTCTGACACAATCACCCCTTTCTTAGACACATCCGTCCTGATATGGCTAACCCTATGTTTCAGATTCCCTTTCCGGGAACTCCGAACGCACCAAAGTTCAGTGGCGCAGCCCTGAAACTGATCCGAAGGTTTTTACAGGACATAGAGTTACTGGGTTCGCTTGCCCACCTATCTGACAAAGACTGAATACAAGCAGCAATCCGATATGCAGACTATGATGAGTCCGAGCCGTGGGAATATCTTCCTGAAGCCACAGCCACACCTCCGATGTGGAGATCATTTGCCAACGCTGTCATTTCACTTTATCCTGGAACTGATGCTACTGACCGATACAGCCGAATGGACCTACACGACCTAGTTCAGGACTTCCGGACTCAACCTATCCAGACTATTGAAGACCTCGGAACATTCTACCAGACCTTCCTGAAGGTCTCAGCACCACTGATCACTGCCCACCGCATCTCTGAATATGACCGAGATGCATTGTTTCACAGTGCATTTCCTGCTGATGTCATTGAACAGATCCGTTTCCGCCTGTCCCTTGTCAAACCGGACATACACCCGAATGACTGCCCTTCCATGGCAGACGTCTACTCCACTGCACAATTTATACTACGGGAGTACCACTCATCATCCAGATCAACCGCCTGCACAATACTCCAATTGCCACCAACATCGTCACCCGACCAGTCCACCGGACTACTAAACCGGACTACCGGACATCACCGCTTACCAACCGGACTACCAGACTTACCTATCGGACTACGACGCCTACCAACCGAATATACACCTTCACATTCTACTACTACCCCTAACCACGTTCCAGACATCACGACTAACTGTTTAGAGACATGCGCCTTTTGTGGTGCACCGGGACACTTCGTCCAAAACTGCCTACACGCCACCGAATACATCCGCTCCAGAAAAGTCCTCCAAGGCTCCAACGGCTGTCTATACCTACCAGACTGAACGCTGATCCCTCACCTGCCAGGATGCTCATGTATACAGGCATCCATCGATGCAATCCGGGCAGCCAAGTCATCACTGACCGGACCCATTTTGCATGCTCCACGGATGCATGCATGGAATAGTATCATCTCCAAGACCACTCCGAACGCTGACCTTTCTGTAGAACAAACTCCGACCACACCTCCGACCCCTATCCGGTCATCACCATTACTGTCCAGAACTCCGGAGGAGAGCTCCGAGCTTTCCCTCACTCCATCCCTTGCTGTCATTACTAACCATCCTACCCCAATAGCACCTACAATCCGACCCACCACCATTACTCCTGCCCCATCGGCTATTCAGCCAAAGTACCCTGCGATTGCAGTACTTTTGTCTGCACTCACTCTGACCGGTTCTCCGGAACCGGACCTTACTTTGACTCCATTCATTTCACCTCCTATACTACTTCCAAGTGCTATTACTTCATTACCACTACCACCCGTTTTTACACCCTCCAAACCATTTTCACCATTACTAGCTACTGCACCTTTACCACCATATACTACCACTTCGTCACTATTTTCCCACGCCCAAGTCGGACCACCAGACCCACCTCAGACTTCATCACCACCTCCGACATACAGTGACTCCAAAAACTGTTCCAATAACTAACCCCAAACCAGGGTGTGAAGCGCCCCACAATCACCCGTGGGAATCACACCTCGCTTTGGTGAGACCAAACAAAGTACAAACCCTTGGCTACAAATCGGTCCCTGGGTCATGTGATTTGGCTCAGGGGCTGTGGAGATATGCCTATTCTAAATCAGGAA
>JBBPLO010000791.1:3084-14703 GCA_038089835.1 Retiboletus flavoniger | reverse complement strand
CCATGTTTATACCGTCGTCTCGTCTACGTGACGTACCAATCCAACTAATGATATCCGTCGTGTACATACCAGCGCCGAGGACGAGCGTATCTCTCCCTGGTCCTCGTCGTCTAGTCTAGTCTTGGGCAGGGGGCCATTCATCAAGGCGGTCGCCCCGTTCGACAAGACTGTGAATGACCTTGACCACAGAAACGTGCGTGACGAGCCGAGAGCGCCAGCTTTGGCCGTCAAGCGTTAGGATCCGCGACATTCGCATGGCGTCGAATACTAGCAAAGAGACTACGATCGAAGAGGTGGAGACATGTTACCTAGCAAAGAGAAGCACAACGTTGGGAAACAGGGAAGACGATGAGATGTCGATACAAAGACGACGAGCGGGAATACTCGGGGACTAGTGCACGAGCCTCAAGAATCAAATCGGCCGTGGACTTGGGGGGGGGGACCTGCCAGTGCGCATGGATGCGAACACCAACGGGACGATGACAGGTATTACTTGCTGAGCAAATATGATAGGCCGTCAATGTATTAATTTAATGTACATGTTATTCAAACTGCCGTATTCGACCCTCAAAGCATTGCTTATTTTAGGGTTAAGATGGGGGTCCGGGACGAACGAACATTATAGGGAGGCCTGCTCAAGGATGGGTAGTAAATCATGTACAGGTTGAGGTAGGTACTCAGAGTTGGAGACAGTCGATGATGATGTAAGTAGAGAAATAACAACGAGCATCGAGTTTCACAAGACCTTGTGAAAGGCTGGTCACATACAAAGCCATCCGAGTACCCGTCGAGTCATGTTTTCCAGCATATCATGCCTCAGGGGATCCACTCGTCTTCTGCCAGCTGCCCGACGTCCTAATAGAGCCTTCATAAGCGGATCCTCCATCAAGGTGAGCCAACCGTAGTATCCACACGCCTTGACGCCCAATTGTACGTCCAACAGTCCCTTCAAGATGCCTTTCGTGACCCTTCATCCCCGTTTCATATACCCCCTGGCTCCACAGGCCCTGCGTCCCCGGATGAACTTCCCACCGAGTTGCGCATAACAGAGCAATCTTCACCGGTCCTCACCAGTCATGTCAGCAGGGGTAGTACCGTCCAGAATGACCAGCGTGACCCCGCAGTACAAGCGCGCGCCAAGTTGATCTCACTCGGGTATGATGCAAGTTCGCTCTGGGAGCAGAGCATCGTCTGGGGACATCATGATGCCTTTCGGTACGATCGTCTTCGTTCTCCACCACCCACACTGAACGTCTAACAGACATGTGAATAACGCCCACTACCGTAAGTCCGGCCCATGCTCGCGTTGGGACAAGTAGACGTTCAATCTAAACTTTGCTCGTCAGTGCGGTTTTTCGAATCGGTAAGCAGTCGTCAAGGATCGAGGCGCACGGGTCTAAATGTGCAATACCTAGGGCCGAATGCAATGGGTCATCGAGGTAGGAAATCTATTGGGCGGCAAGGAACGTGCACAAGCCATGCTCGCAGGACAAGGCATCTCCATCATACTCAAGTCCATCAACGTCAACTTTAGACGACCCGTCACCTTCCCAGATGCCGTACGGATATTCTTTCTCTTTCTAGCATTTTCTGAAAACGACCCGTACGCAGTTACTCATAGGACACAAGGCGATCGTGTCGTCGAGCCGTACTCAGTTCACGTTGGCTGCTGTGGCTTATTCATACGCTCAGCAGACGGTCGTGGCGGACTCTGAAGGGGTGTTTGTGTGGTACGACTATGATTCCCTGAAAAAGTGCGACCCAGGTGATGAGGCGTGGAGAGTGCTGAGGGATATGATGGGCTCAGAAGTGCGAGAAGGGCAAGGAAGACCCGGGAATGGGAGGTAGGAGATACGTGGCCAGTACTAGCTATCGCAAGTGCTAGATGGTAGTGGAAGGATCGCAAAGGAATTAGCTAAGCGTTGGCCACGTGCCTGTCTTTATGGCCGGTGTTTGTCAAAGGCCACCAATATCAGAGTTCCAAGGACGCGCGTCCTCTATCATCATCAGCTCAGTTACTTCTTTCTTCTCAACCACCATCACCACTCGCCCAGATTCAATTAGAATGGCTGATCCCAGCGGTGCACCACCACAGCCAGGCCCAAATGACATCTCGACTGCCATTCTCCGCCCGAAGAAGTCGTATGTGGACCCTTTACTCCCGTATCCTTTTCGATCTGACGTGCTCTGCAGTCCGAATCGTCTCATTGTGGATGAGGCATCCTCGGATGATAACTCTGGTAAGTGTTCCCTCGTCTCCAGAGTTGTGATCTTGTTCGAATGCAATCGCAGTCGCGACCCTGAACCCCGCGACGATGGAGACCCTCTCACTATTCCGAGGTGATACTATCATCGTAAGGTATCACCTCCTTGTCAGTTTCATCTCGTTCCGTGATGTTCATCATTTTGGACAACCTACAGAGGCAAGAAACGTCGCGACACCGTCCTGATATGCTTGACCTCGGATGAAGTCGAAGAAGGACGTGTTCAATTGAACAAGGTTGCGCGAAACAATTTACGCGTCAAGCTAGGTGATCTCGTCAACGTTCACCAATGTCTGGACATCAAGTATGGAAAACGGGTGCATGTCCTCCCCTTTGACGACTCCGTCGAGGGTCTGAGTGGCAACCTGTTCGAGGTATATCTCAAGCCTTACTTCCTCGAGGGTATGTTTCAGACACAGTGTATCGAATAATTTACTCATTTTGTGGAAGCCTACCGCCCCGTCCGCAAGGGCGATACCTTCCTCGTACGAGGAGGTATGAGAACAGTTGAATTCAAAGTCATCGAAACTGATCCCGCCGAGTATTGTATCGTTGCCCAAGACACCGTCATCCACACAGGTATGCACATCGTGCTATCTCGGACGCATGTATCTGACACATCCTTCAGAGGGTGATCCAGTCAAACGCGAGGATGAGGAAGCAAACCTTAATGATGTTGGTTACGATGATATTGGTGGTTGTCGCAAGCAGATGGCACAAATCCGTGAACTTGTTGAGCTTCCTCTCCGCCATCCTCAACTTTTCAAATCTATTGGTATCAAGCCACCACGGGGCATCCTCATGTACGGCCCTCCAGGTACTGGTAAAACTCTCATGGCTCGCGCGGTGGCCAACGAGACTGGCGCGTTCTTCTTCTTGATTAATGGTCCGGAGATCATGAGTAAGATGGCTGGTGAGAGTGAGAGTAATCTGCGAAAGGCTTTCGAAGAAGCAGAGAAGAACTCTCCTTCCATCATCTTTATCGACGAAATCGACTCTATTGCCCCTAAACGTGAAAAGGTCTGTCTGAATGTCTCCTCAATCCGCCCCTTGTGCTCATTTTGTTTGTAGACAAACGGAGAAGTCGAGCGTCGTGTCGTATCTCAACTTCTTACTCTCATGGATGGTCTGAAGGCGCGGTCAAATGTTGTCGTCATGGCCGCTACCAACCGACCGAACTCGATTGACCCTGCGCTTCGTCGCTTCGGTCGTTTCGATCGTGAAGTTGATATCGGCATTCCAGACCCAACTGGGCGTCTGGAGATTCTTCGCATCCACACCAAGAATATGAAATTGGCTGACGACGTTGACTTGGAGCAGGTAAGCACATGTGTCAATTCGATTGTGGCCTATTACAGAATTCTGAGTTTTGTCGGGCACACAGATCGCGGCTGATACCCACGGTTACGTTGGTTCGGATATTGCTTCTCTTTGCTCTGAAGCCGCCATGCAACAGATTCGAGAAAAGATGGATCTGATTGATCTTGATGAGGACACCATCGATGCCGAAGTCCTTGACTCGCTCGGTGTTACCATGGACAACTTCCGATTCGCCCTTGGCACTTCCAACCCCTCGGCACTCAGAGAAACCGTCGTCGAGGTGCCAACAGTTACATGGGACGACATTGGTGGCCTCGACAAGGTCAAACTCGAGCTCCAGGAAACCGTACAGTACCCCGTCGACCACCCCGAGAAGTTCCTCAAATACGGTATGGCACCATCAAAAGGTGTCTTGTTCTACGGTCCACCTGGAACTGGTAAAACATTACTCGCCAAGGCCATTGCCAATGAGTGCAATGCCAACTTTATCAGTATCAAGGGTCCTGAACTACTCACCATGTGGTTCGGTGAATCTGAAGCCAATGTTCGTGACGTCTTTGACAAGGCACGCGCTGCCGCACCCTGTGTCATGTTCTTTGATGAGCTCGACTCTATTGCGAAAGCTCGTGGAGGCTCGGTGGGAGATGCAGGAGGTGCTGGCGATCGTGTGCTCAACCAGATCCTCACCGAAATGGACGGCATGAACACCAAGAAGAACGTCTTCATCATTGGTGCCACCAATCGTCCGGACCAGATCGATCCAGCACTGTTGCGTCCCGGACGATTGGACCAGTTGATCTACATTCCACTCCCTGACGATCCATCGCGCTTGTCCATTCTCAAGGCTCAGCTCAAGAAGTCCCCTATTGCGCCCGACGTCGATCTTACCTTCCTCGCCAGGTCCACGCATGGCTTCTCGGGTGCCGATCTGACAGAAATCTGCCAGCGTGCGGCCAAGCTCGCCATTCGGGAGAGTATCGAGGCGGATGTCAGACGGCAGCGGGAAAAGCGGAAAAAAGAGGAAGCTGCTGGGATTGACGTCGACGCCGAGATGGAAGAAGACGAGGAGGAAGAGGATCCGGTGCCGGAGATTACCAAGGAACACTTCGAGGAAGCGATGAAGTATGCAAGACGATCCGTGTCCGATCAGGATATCAGGCGGTATGAGATGTTTTCTCAGGTATGTATTTGGACTTTGTTTTTCGTGCGCGTTGGGTCACTCACACCATGCGTTTGTACAGAACCTCCAGCAATCGCGTGGTTTCGGGAACAACTTTAGGTTCCCGGAGGGTGAAGGTCCTGGTTCAACGTCCGCGCCAGCAGGGAACGCTGGCTTCCAGGATGACACGCAAGAAGACGATTTGTATGCTTAAAGGTGGTGATTGCAGGACACCGTACTTTGTTAGGTGATGTTGTTCATCCTTTTTTTCTACGCTCAACGCCGATGTTACTCGTGTCCGCTGTAGTAGTTTCTTTTTCTTTTGTATATGACAATACATGCGATGTGGATGCGCGATGACATATATGAAGAAATATGAGCTTGCGTCCCCCGGGTACAACAACCGTAAGTAGAGCGTCTAGGCGCCAATAGTACAGGGCAAAACGTGTTGGATAGCGTCGTGCAGTTATATATGTAATTCGATGTCTGCGCATTCTATATGGATTAGGACTGGTGGGACTGGGACTGGATTTCAGTTCGCGTAGGCAGTCTAAGCCTGGGGAGTGTGGATGCTTGGCTCCGATGGTAATGTTGGCGTCCCTTTGGCCCGTCGGGCGAGGATATGTCGCATGACGACGAACATGGTACATCCAAGGGCACCTGCGATCTGTGGAACAAATGGAGATGGGTCGGAATGAGACGAGTAACCCATCACATCACGAATCAACGTTGGTGAGCGCCGTGATCAAAACGTCCAAAACGACACTGAAAGAATGCAAACGCGAAAAAGAACGGAGTGAAAGACGCGACGCGACGTACCCCGTTGAAGACGGCGCCTCTCCACCAGACGTATGCAGGCGTGAGTAGCGCACCGGATATAGGTGGACCTGGGTAGCAAAGAAATAGAATTAATTAATTTAAAAAAGGGATCATCGAACGACGAGAACGAGAAATGGGAGAGAAATCTCACCGACGAGGCCACCGATCGCTAGGAGGCAAATGCCATTGTCAGCGGAACGCGCGACGTGGCTTGGACGGACATGAGAACGCACCCATGGCGGCACACGCGATGCCCATGCGTACCCTGTATGCGAGGCGTCGGCTCAGGGACTCGGAGTGCGTGAACGGCGCGTCGACGCCAATCGACGACTTACCCTAGCTCGGAGAGATCGGGCGTGAGCAGCGCCATCACGGGCGTCCACAGCGCTAAAACTGACGCAAACAAGCACGGTGAGCGAGGATGTCATCGTGCGCGCAAGCGCGACCGCGATCGGCGAACACGAAGACGTACATATTCCGGCGAAATAGCCATACAAGACGCCAAACACGACGACGCCAGCCACCGTGTGCACGCCGATCATCCCAAAGAGGATCACACTACAGCAAAACGTGGCGATGATGATCACGGTGGGGACGCGGAGGTACCCGACGAGGACGGTCGAGCTAAGTTGGCCGATGAAGCTCGAAGCGTTCATGATCACGAGCTGTCATACCATCGTCGACTTGAGTTCATGTCGGTGGGGACAAAGAAGAGAACTATACCGAGTAGAACGAAAAAGTATTTCCCAAGCCGTGTCTCACGGAGTCGAGCTGGAGATAAAACAAGGGATAATAGAACGCCACGACAAAGATGGTGAGGCTGCAGACTCCAAGGTCAAACGGGTGCCACGCACTCGATGTGGGGATGAACACGCGACGCACCCAAGGCACCCGAAAATGAACGCACTGTCACGGCCACACTTTTTAGCGGCAACAAGAAAGTCTGCACGAGATTCGGAAGGTGGTAGTCTTGTTCTCATCAACAGACTGGCGATCAACAAGAGCCCGCTGACGAGTCCGGCGCTCGCGCGAACACCATTTGCGAAATCGAGTTGGCCATTGATCGTGTTGTTTAGCATGATGGGGTGCACCACTGCACCGAGATAAGCGCCGGAGGAAGCAAATGTCATGACTTGTTCACGGCGCTTGTCAAAGTAATGGGACAAGACTGCCATCGAAGGGACATACAACAGCCCCGCGGCGCATCCAGATCCTATCCCCTGAGCAAGAAAGACCTTTGCGCCCTTGTCAATCCGTGTAACGACCAAATTTTACACACCGTGTATGCGCACCTGATAGTAGTTATCTGGACGCGCCAGCGAAAGCATGAAAAGGGAAAATGCTTGGAGCAAAGATGCCCCATAGAGTAAGTGATAACTAGTAGATGTGGGCAGGTCGCAACCAGGAAGATCTACAGCGTGAGACTCACAAATAGCCACGATCATATAACCTTCCCGCTAAAAGCCCACATATCTCGAAGAGAAATGCATTCGTGCTCCCAATCCATCTTTGAAGCAGGAGTGAAACAAAGAAACACGATCACAAAATGGACGACTCACGCAATAGTGGAGGACGTCTCGGTGGTGATGTACGTTTGAGCATAGAAATCTAAGAATCGAGTTAACAGTTATCCAGCTCGGTGGGATAGGAACCACCATACCTTGATACACCCCAAATGAAATCGAGTATCTAAACGATCGGGGATGGTTGGTAAGTGACTCGGAACAAACACTACTACGCGATGCTTCGGTAAGTTGTGCTCATTGAAATAGCTCACCCATACGTGCTGAACTGAACAAGGAATCTGTCCGAAAGTCATTATGAACATCAAGGGCTATAATGAGGGAAATCGATTCTGCACGCACGCGCCGATGGCAGTTGCCCAACCTGCAAATCCACCCTCGGGAAAGTCTTGCGATTGCGATTCCTTCTTTGTGATGCTAGTGGGAGGCTCGGGCCCCGATGCACCTTTCTCCTCTCCTTTCAGTGAGCTCTCCGGATTTGGCACTTGTGTATCGTCTTTTTCGTCACCGCCCGTCGGCATCTTCGACGTTGACAGGGGGATTGGGATATGACGTGAATTTGCCCGACGAATGTTGGTACTGACGTGGTTGGACGACGAGATTGACACGGGTGGCAACTCATTGACTCATCCGAGTCAAGTTGTGTCAAGGAAACCTTCAATTTCAC
Source organism: Retiboletus flavoniger (assembly GCA_038089835.1). Taxonomy (NCBI): domain Eukaryota; kingdom Fungi; phylum Basidiomycota; class Agaricomycetes; order Boletales; family Boletaceae; genus Retiboletus; species Retiboletus flavoniger. The sequence continues at coordinate 6,951 of JBBPLO010000791.1, read as the reverse complement.
TTCTCAGCTCGGTCAGGGGCTCGCCATACATGAAACAAAATGTCAAGAGAAGCGCTAGTTCTGATACTAAAATGCTGGCAGCCTGATGGACTGTAACATCTCCAGCCCCCAGTCTTCTTTTTTTTTTTTCAAGAAAGTCCTCTTGTGCAAGTACTTTTATCCCACCCGCCGCCGGTATGTATATGGGATCCTCAGTCTTTTGCGTGCTGGAACCCTTTGACTGGCCAGCGCCGAGAACTCGTCCTGGAATCCTTCCCGATATCAACGGAGTCCCGTCGCGCAATCTCTTTCTACACTTAACCAACTGGGAAGCAATATCGTCAGTGGCCCTCAATCTGACAACCTTACCTCTTGCCTCACACCAGACTACTACAACCTTGCCCCGGCGAGCGCGTGCGGTTATGAAATAAACTGCTGATTCTTTTTTGGCCAATGTGTCAGGATCAGCACGCAGCCCAACAATCATAAATAGATCTGTGATTCTGCCCTACATACGCGATAGAACCCACGGCTATTTAGGCTGATGCTGGGAACGATATGAGCTTCGTCAGTAAACATTTGCATGTACAAGGAGAAGGCTACGGTTTTACGTGTAGATAGAAGTACCCATGTGTGTGACGACGTGGGGACGCCAGGTACCCCAGTTTCCAGATTCCCTACACACCGAGTCGACGACAGAAATACAAGTACCGCTGTGAAAGCGTTCTGTGGAGTGGGAGCTAGTGACAGCATTCGACTCGAGTTCGCCGGAAGCACAGCATCAATTGGTACGGGAATAGTCTCTAGTCCGGTGATCGAACGGGCAAACCATCGATACGTTTGTTTCATGGACTGTAACACATCTTTATGACGTGTTTGGTATTGGCAACCCTGGTCGCGAGGTGCTGACGTCGTCTCCGAGTTAGAGAAGCATGCATCAGAATCGTCCGGGAGCCGCCAAATGTATGGGCGGACGAGGGATGCTACGAATTATTTGAAACTGTTGCACGGAAGCGAGACAGATCCTACATCGGGTTTTCTAAGCGCTCATTGGGCTGCCCAATGGGTAGCCTGTTTTGGAAGGACCCTTGATTCCCTTTTTCGCCGACTTGTCCTCCAATCACAGCTCTCAAACGACCTACGAAAGTGTGGTCGAGCGGTAACGTCATATAGTATCTCTGCAGATGTACGGGAGCCGCACTAGGATAATTCTGACGTCCTTGGTAAAAACAAAAACAAAAACATGGCCAGATGCGGCGATATTATGTCCGCAGAATGAGCGCGTGACCGACGATGCTTCGAGTTGGCGGATAACGTGACCAAGAAGCGGCTTTAATAGTAACATACTTCTTACGTACTCGCTTTGGGCTGCGGATCGATACGGGCGGCCAACTCGCGAACATACCCGCATTTCAACTTTCAACTTTCATCCCTTGGGCGTATCTAACGCATTTCGCACTGCACAAATACCGAGCTTAACGCTCGTTATGACATCTCTCGACGGTAAATCTTGTCACGAGTCAACCGACGCGTCACTGCCATAATGATACGTAAGTAGCCACCGACGTTGCAAATTTCGCCGTCGTAAAGGCAGAATATGATCATGCTCACTTCGAACGCGCAAGGTTCAACTCACGCATCGACCTATCAATAGCCCAGGCAGGTCAGAAGATCCGCCGCTGTTCTCCCGCTGTGATTCATTCATGCGGTACTCTACATCCGATCGTTATTCAACTGTAATTTTTATTCCCCGTATGATCACAGGGTCGTCTCCGTGAACGTGCCGAAGCCTTCCAAACAGGGTATATAGTAAGCGTTTCTCTGAATACCTTTCGTTTTTCCAAGTTCCAACCTCTCCATAACTTCACGATGAGGAACCCGCTGTTGGGATTGTCCCTGTTCCTGTCATCTGCGCTCTTTTCGCAGGTCCTTGCTGGACTACCTGACTACAAGATATATGGTGTAAATTTGGGCTCATGGTGTGTGCATCTCAACTTCAGTGTTCCGCTGGGCTCTTGACCCCGCCGGCGGTATAGGCTTGTGCTCGAGCCCTGGATGCTCCCACAAGGTATGGGCACCCGTTGCGCTCTGACGCTCGCTGGTCTTGACGGCCCTCAGAATGGGAAGAAATGGGTGGGCAAACATGTTCAAATTGTGCAGACTGCATTTCAACCGAATCGTACGTTGAACCTACGCCACGACTCGATTCGCACCCTCACGCACACCTAGCGCATTCGCCCGTGCGTATCCCAACACCGTTGACCAAGAATTCGCGACACACTGGGATACCTGGTTCACCGAGTCTCACGTTGATCAACTCAAAAATGCAGGGATCAACACAATTCGAGTCCCAGTATGTATGCAAATCGACATTATATTTTATTCTAATGAGACTTTTTGATCATTTAGCTCGGGTATTGGATCGTTGAAGCGCTCGTAGACCGCCCTGCAGAAGCATACCCTCGCGGAGGTCTTGCGTACTTGGTGTGTGCTTCAAGGAAAGAAACTAGTATCTGAGTCTGAGCATGGACGGATTTGACAGCGTCGAGGCTTGAGCTGGCTGCAAGATGCTGGAATTCAAGCAATTTTGGATCACCATGCATTGCCAGGTGTTCAGACACCCTCGCAAATGTTCACCGGAAAGTACGTGGTCGAGCGTCCAGAAAACTTCATTGAAGCTGAGTACATGGTAGTTGCACCACTGATGTTCAGTTCTATGTCAGTGAGGATCGCAAAATATATAGTACAGCCTGACAACCTGCCTACTAGACGCCCTATAACTATCATCGTGCATTGGTTTGGACTGCTGTGATGACATCGCTTGCACACCTCGATCCCGACTTTGGCAGTGTTTTCGCCATTGAGGCTGTCAATGAGCCCATCGCGGATGCTTCACAGACACCGGACTATGGCGAATGTGTGTCCCCTCATTTTGATCGATCTATCTGGATTCTGACGTATTCCAGTTCAGGCAAACTTTGTCCAGACTGTTCGTGCGGTAGAGCTCACGCTTGGCATTCCGGTTTCTGGCATGTCGTTGAACACCTCCACCTCTTCGACGAACTTTACTGCCGCTCTTGGCGATGCATGTTCATCATCCTTGTTTAATGCCCAGGTCGTAGCGGCAATTCAAGATGCTATCCCTATCCTCCTTGAGATTGCCTTCGAGGACGGGCTCGGAAATATATTTACATCGTCGCCATTCGGATCCGTCCGGTCTTCGTTGGTTACCAAGTAAGATTCCTAATATGCGTCGTGCACAATATTGCTTACGTTGTCTTAAGCTTCATGGATGTGAATTGGCAGTACAACAGCCCACCCAACCCCGCGGACGCTCCGATTGGACCTCAGGGGTATGATAACCATTTGTACTACTCGTAAGTCGTTGGTCACCCGTTATGTGTCCTTTTGCTCACATACTCAAGGTTCGGGGTAATGCATTCCCGGTGGGTCTCTGTTGACGCTTTACTTATCTTGTGCTCCAGGGTGTCGCCGATGCGAATCCGGATGCATACTTGACCAGCGTGTGCAGTAAGCCATCTCAAGGCATTTTTCAGATGTATTGTTCACCCTGACGTCTCAGACCTGCAGCGTATCCAAAATGATGCCGCCCTCGGTGACTCACCTCTCTGGTTCGGCGAATGGGGACTTCCGACCCAATTCAATGCAACGGATGATTTCCTGTACAAGTGGGCAGACGCTCAGAAATGGGCGTACAGCAAAGGTGCTGGTTGGATTGTAAGCATGGTCATCTTTGCCCAACCGTGATTTTCCCTCTCAAACCGAAGTCGTGAATGATCTAGTTTTGGAACTTCAAAACCGAGATTTCGAGCTTGACAAACGGAACCGCGTTGGCTCGGCAGTGGTATGTAACTCAAAGCAAGCACT
>JBBPLO010000790.1:0-14703 GCA_038089835.1 Retiboletus flavoniger | reverse complement strand
ATCATACAGGTCCCCGACTACAACGAGCGTCACGTAAAAGCTGCATGGCACACTGTACAGACACCAGGCAACGTGACGCCGGACATCGTCGGACGTCACTCGTGGCGGTAACCGTTCGGGACCTGCAATGCGCCAGCGCTCGCAGCACGCGCAAGTGGCGTCGGTCTTGGCACGTGCGTCGCCAAACTGATCTGCGACGCATTCCTCGACCGAGCCATCATCAACGACGACGACGGATGACCATGCGACACCATCGCCGCCGCCGTCTCGTCCGGCACTGGGATGGGGATCGACACGGGCGAGGACGCGCGCGAGTGGTATTGAGACGCCGTTGAGGTGCCTACAGGGGGGTAGGCCGGTTCGTGATGCGAGGGCGAGGTGCGCGTGGCGGAGGGGGATGCGGGCGACGAATGGGCATGTCGGAGGACCGGTCGGACAGGGTGGAGGGTCATGTTAAGTGGTGGGGGACGGGGACGAGGGGGGTTGGAGGAAGAGACGAAACGGCGGAGAGGTCGGAGGAGAGAGGGAGGCAGTATCGAGGATGGAGTAGTTTGGGAAAGACTACCTTCTTCCATCAAGTACGCATTATCGACGCCGCGCTTCAGTGATGTCCGCCTCAATCGCCGTAAAGTGAGACCAAGCGAACGACGTAGCCGAAGGCCCATGCAACACAAGAACAAGAGCACGACAGAGTAGAATAGAAAGATGACAGGTGAAAAGCCAAGCGACTCTCGTGTCAAAACTGGGGGTAGATGCTGTGATATCTTCTCCTCAATCGCATCCAGGTCTAGGAAAGGTGGTCGGATCGGCGTGAACGGAGGATTCCGCAAATTCGGGGGTATATCCTGCACAGGATCCAAGAGAGGTCGGCTATGGCTGGACAAAGGTTTCACCTCCTTGCTCGCTTCGAGGACCATTTTCCCAAGCGTCCAACTGATCGCGATGCCCTCAACCGTGTCCACAGACTGGAATATGGGTCGCCCAAGCCCCTTCTTCTCAGCTTGCTGCGCAACCTGTTCACCCTGAGTAGTCGAATTGCCTCCAGGGTCGACGATCCGAGGCATCCCAATGCCTCCATGCAGTACGTTTGCGACCCACGCTGCCTTGAAACATTGCATCTGCAGTCGGGAGATCTCGACCTTATCACCCCATATACCCGTCTCGACGACCTGTCCGTTCTGCATCACCTCCCCGTCTCCGCCGAGTAAACCCGCCTTTCTCGACTTGTCATGTTGGTCGACGACCCCATTCCAGTCCCGCGCGCAGAACTGTGAGGCGGCGCGCTCGTATTGGACAAAGTCGTACGGGCCGCCGAGCCCGAAGACATGTTCCGAAGAATACCAGTACTCCGAAACGCCGATAAAGTGCGACGACGCAAAGTTGATGCGGGGGACATGAACGCCATTGAACAGACATGGCGCATCCGGACACGGGGCGTCCTTGTTGAGAAGCGGCGCAGTCTTTTGTAGACACTGTGTGAACGAACCCGTGCCCACCAACGTACGGTGATGTGTGGAAGATCCCCCGTTCGAGGGTACCGTCTCTGTGAGCGTCAGGTCCTTGGGTAGACACGGGTCCTGTATCGCATGCGGACCTGCGCCGTCGACCGACTCCATACCCTCCGCGTCCTTGATCGCCTCGGCGACATACCGCTCCCTCGCCTGATTCGTCCCATACCCCAACCACGTCGTCACGAACACCTTGTGCTTGATCTCCGCCCCTCCCAACAGCCTCAACCTGACATCCACCAACGCCGCCTCGTTCCCCGTCACGTCCTCGTCCGCAGGCTCAAACGCGATCTGCGTCGACGCCCCACCCATATCCAAGAACCCGTACGTCGTCTTCTCGTTCTTGTGTGGCCCAACGAAGCCGTCCATCAGATAGTTGACAGCTATCCATCCGAAAAGACCCTCTTCCTCGCCCGTGATGATCTGCACGCTCGAACCGCACGGCCCGTCTTTGGACTCGGGTTCGATGCGAAAGGCGGAAGCGGTTCGGAGATAGGTACAGGCTGCGTTCAAGGCGCGCGCCTGCTGGAGGGGCGTCAGCAAACGCATACCAGCCGTCGCCAGGAGGAAAAGTGGCGTGTCTGACTCGAGCGACGGTGGAATTTGCGAGCGTGCATGTTGAATCAGAGGTTCCAAGTACCCGGCTATCCCCTCCGGGTTGTCCCCAAACGATGATAAACCTAGACACGCCAGAAAAGAAAAAAAAAAAAGAGGAAGAGTTCGGCATCAGTCATGGACGTGTCCATCAAGGCGCACAGCAAAGTGAGAAAAAAGAGGAAAACAAAAGGGAGCATGAGGCGCACCAGGCTCGACCTTTGTGATCCAGTCCTCCCCTTTGTAAACACCCTTCTCGACCTTTGGCAACACATTCCGAACAGCGTCCCCATGATCTTCCAGTGCGACTTGTGGGTCTTTCCAGCTGTATATTTGAAGTCGCGAGCCGGACGACCCAGCGTCAATTACAATTCCGAATCGGCGTGCGGCTAACCAGGCGTCGCTGGACGTCGGTGGTGGCATTGACAAGCATTTACTGTGAGAAACGAAGGTGACGAACTTTCAGCGAAAGCCCGTTGCGTCTATGGTACAGTACGACGGCGCAGGGGATGTGGAAACAGGGATTGTCGAAAAGATGGTTGCGTAGTGCGACTCGAGACGAACGTGTCAATTGTCGCCGCCAACACCCGAGCCTCTGATTGATGCGCTCATTCGCGGTGATAACGATTATTATGCGCAAGGTGGACTACATACACCAGTATCGACAAAGCCAAAGGATATATAGTATGTCACATAACTGAGATGGAGCAAATGGTCCGATTGCTAGACGAATGAGTATCACGGCCTCGACACCGTTCCTCGCCGGGGCCTTGACCTTGTTCCGCCCTGGACGACCTCCGCCTTCCTCTCCTCTACATTCTTGTTTGGGTCAATGCCCAATAGCCTGGCTTGTGCTGCTCGGAGCCTCATCACGTCGTCCACCCAGTCCGTCTCCGCAGCTTTACGAGCGGCCACATCATGCAATCTCTGCTCCTCTTCGGGAGAAAGAAGCGCAGAAGAAGTGCGTTCGCCCGAACGCCAGAGGAGGAGCTGCTGGATGGTTTGGGGGAGAAGAATGTTGAGACAATACTGTCAGCAGAGTATGAGTCAGCGAATGGGTTGGGAGTAACAAGCGAGGCACTTACGTCGAGTTTCTCGATACCAGACAGAGCCTCGAACTCTTCACACACAATCAGAATGCTTCTCCGCGAAAGCACCTGTTGGTCTTCGTCTGGAACGGGAGTAAGTGGGCTCGGCTGGGAAGACGTATCCTAGGGCATGGATGAGACTACGCCCACGGTGATACAACCAGATTACCTTGCGTGTGATGTCCAATAGATCAATGTTCGACCTAGGCACTTCAGGATGGGAAGGCAATAGCGATGGTTCAGTTGCGACTGCTTGCGAGACTTCGGCCAGAAGCTACTGTGTGCTCAGGGTCAGATATTGGGTAATTGTGATATGCCATACATCCAATTGACTCTTGGGTGCTAGGGATGCTTGCTTAATCGCAGGACTCAAGGCTATAGCATTCGCAGGGGGAGGCAAAGGCACCAGTTGCTACGGCTCATGATTCGGGTCACATCGATCAAGACAATGGGGACGGACGTTACCTGATCTTGCTCATCAACAACCATCTGGGAGTCCTGAGCGACCTCAATCTGTTCGCCGGATACGGCGAGAGGCAGTGCTCCGTTCACTGTGTCGTCGTTCCCATCTGCTACATCTCCAGGGGCAACCGCGCCTTCGATGCCTTCCATCTTATCATCCTTCATTAAATTGCAGGGCAAAGTCTGCGCCGGCACGGCTTCTGGAGGGGTAACTTTGACGGTGGCTTCTCCCTGTACTCCACCCAGCCCCTCTGCTGCACTGGTCCCGGGCATGATGTCCCCAGTGTCCAACCTCTCAGGTTTGATCCCGCCGTCCTCAAGCACCCACTCACATATTGCCTTTTGAACTGCCCTCACGAAGCGTGCATCCATGCCCCCTCTCACGCCTGCCGACTTCAACAACGCAACCCTTGCCGACCCACCCTTCATAAACGCCTCATGCTTCCCTCTGGCAGGCACATATTCCTTCTTCAAAATCGCTCGCAATACAGGTTTCACATACGCGAGTTGCGCGCGGACGGAAAGATCTTCAAAGTCCTCTGGAGGTGGTGGTGGCGGTAAAGGAGAGGTGGTGTCGTTTGGATCTTGGGTGTTCGCGTCGTTGTCGGCGCCGCGTTCCCTACCTTCGTCCTCAGACTCGGGATCATCGATGGTCTTGACGGCGCTCTCCCACTCTCCCAGCGTACACCGAACAAAACCTTCCTCTTCCGAAGTCCAAAACTTATCCCTCGTGATCACGTGTTCTTCGTCATCCAAGAATTTGACCTTGTATTTTTCCCTCCGACCTGGGACATGTTCGAGAATCTGGGCGGGCCAGTAGGAACCTCTCGTTTTGGGAGCCATGGCAAGAATCAATTCTCCGGGAATTTGGAGCGTCGGATCTGGAGGACAGGGCGACGGGTCGCGCGATGCGCCCCCGCCCATATCTTCCTTCAAGTTCGCTCTCGAGCGCTGGGATTTCAGTTTCCTCGTTGAGTCCGTTGGCTTTGACTTCTTCCGAGCCGAGCCTGCGGGCTGGCGGAGAGACTGTCGGAGTTCGGACGTGTCGGGGTCTGAGTCATCAAGTGAGTCGTAGAAACTGCCACCAGTCGTGGCGTAGGAGGACAAAAGTGCCGGAAGCCCATCTTTCTCGAGGGTGGAAGCCTTTTCCATACTCTGGACAGCGGACTCCCACTTGGTTTCGATGGTGGTACGTTCGTCAAGGCGCGCTTTCTTGGTGGGAGGACTAAGATCGTCGCCTGCAGACAAGGAGGTGACGCGAAACGTAGCGCGCGAGAAGCGCTCAGCGCCACTATCATCGTTGATGGATTGGACATTGGAAGATGAGGGGGCAAAGACCGTACACAGGCCTCTACTGGACGAGGACGGGGATGGAAGATCTCCGAACAATGATACGCGGAGAGGGTGATTCTGTACGACCTGCGGTGACGCATATAGAGTATTCACTTCAGAACCTCGACGTTGCAACTCACCTGGGCGGGCCACCACATGAGAGGTTCAGACAACTCGGCTTCGGTCTGAGGCTGTGCACTATTGTCCGCAAGCACGCCAGACTGGTTAACAAGCACCCAAACGGAATTTCCAATATCCCAGGCATCACGATCCTTCTTCGCAATTGTCTTGTTCTGCTTTTGCCTCCGCTGGGGAAACAGGGGTTGTGAAAGTGCGCTAAATTTCGATGAGGTGGGCCCCAAAGAGTGCAGAGAAAGAGATTTGGAGACGGGGAGCCGATTTGGGAGATCCGGAATTGACTCTTTGGCCGTAAGGGTAGGTGAGGACAGGAGGTCTTTCGTGGGCACGGTCGGAGTGGTCGGGGCGCTCGACAGGGGGGACGGGGACGACAAGAATGAGGCCAGCACGTCCTCTTTGCGGAGGAACGAAGGGGATGCCTTGCGCTTGCGTGGAGTGGTTGCTACTGCAGGTGCTTTGCCTTTGTCCGCATGTGATGAGGGTGCAGGGGGGAATGTCGCCAGTTTAGACCTCTTTGATTTGTCTGGTTTTCTTTCCGGAGATGAAGAGCTGCTTTTGAGCGGGGAAGAAAGATGCTTCCCGGTCGCACTGTAGCGGTATTTGACGGACTTTGTTCTGTGATTTGGTTCACGAAAAGGGTTGGAGGAAGTTGGAGATTCGGCATCGGAGCGACCTGGCGAGTCTGTCAGCTGCTCTGCGAAGCTGGCGGTCGCTTTCTGCGCTGCACCGCGCGCGGGGAGAATTCGCTCAGCCAATCTCTGCGGACTCGTCATGTCACTGGTGGCACTTGACTTACCTCGGTTGTGCGCTTGTCACACCGACCCGTGACCTAGTCTTGGTCACCCCTCGCTTACATAACACATACGTCTCCTAGACGCGTCTGATAAACTGCGGTGACGACGTTCGTTAACGAGGTTACGGCCAGGTTCGACGCAACTCACTGCATATTTCAGTGATATCCAGAATCGAATGTCCCAGTTGACTTCATTGCTCGTCGTTTACGGGGACCACACGCTGGTGCCCCAAATCATTACCGCCTTCACGCTTCCTCCATGCTCCCCTTTGTCCCCATTCTCTACCCCATGCTCTCCGTAGCAGTTGCGGCACGCGCAACCACCTTGGTTCATCCCCACCAAACCCCAGCTTCCACACATTTCGCGTCTCAGGCAACCTCGATCATATCGTTTCCTAACCGATCAGATCCGTCCAACACATTGGTCGACATACCAAGCCGTGGTTTTGCGCCTATGCTACAGCGTCGAACTCCCGTGATATGCAATGCAGCATTGCCGTGGCATCCATTCTTCAGAGCTCCAGGCTCAAGTAATGCGGGACGCGTCACGTTCAGCATCCACATGACCATCGTCCGCTTTCCGGTTGGTCCACTCTATCACCATTCAATACGCCACTTGAACGTCGACTTTGCTCTCTGCTATCGCATGTAACGCAACGATGCATTGCTAGATATGAAATTAAGGCCCCTATGATTATCGATGATCCACAGTTCAGCGCCACCCTGCTGCACTTCGCACCCGTTCGTCCACATTTTTCGTTGCATGTATACCCCTTGCAAGGACATAGTGTTCAGTCAGTTGACATGATTCCTTCGCGTTAACTCCCACTATATCCACCGTTCGTAATGCAGCAGGAGTTCTCGTGTACATTATCGCCACTTGCTTGACATGATGCCGCTATGTGTCTGACCGGATTTTGTATGCCAAGTTACTTCCTCCTCCATCTCCGAGGGAATTCTTTTCTCAGAGTTGCTGTAGGACGAACGTTGGCGGCGATGCCCAGGCAGTACAAGAAAAAAATTAGCGAGATGAGTGGTCTCTGAGTGGGCAGAAGCAGCAGCATGTGTATCAGCTTCCGGTCCTGCCTCTGGGCATTGCCGTCTCATGCTCGTGGAGTGCCGAATGTCGTTACTGTGCCTGCGAAGGAAAGATTATCGATGTTACATTTTTGTCCCAAATTCCTAGATCGTGCGTGCGAGCAGTGCATGCCATGCGCTATCTTTGCTCCTACTAATTCCCAACACGAACTTATTACGTCGTCCGATACAGGAGTGCCAATGGCTGAGTCTTCCGTCCTTCTATCTTTCGTCCCGTGTCCTCATACCTGCAGACAAGCTTTAGTTTGATGCTGGCGGTATCTTTTGCGGCGAAATCGATCTCGGTCCGTTCTCCTTCTGTAGTGGCATGCCACTTCATGCTGCATATCCAATAATTGAACTCTAATTATGACCCCTTTCCCCATTCGTCAACTTTTGACCTTCCTTTCGGCCCTCTACTGCGTCTGTGGGTGGTTTCAAATTCTGTTTTCACAAGCTGACATCCCTCGTCGAAGACGCTGGCCGCAAACGAGATGCAGTCCCTCCCTCCTCTGACTGTACACCATAAGGAGTGCAATTTGATTTCACCACTGCTCACTGCCGTGCCGAAGAGTCCAAATATTGTCGTAAACCGTTCCATTTCCTCACCGGCTTTCACAGCTATCTCGGTCAGCTTGGTGTTCTATCAATGCTATCGTTTTCCCCCTTCATCTCTCTAAAGCCACATCGCCGGTGAGAAACACTCCTGCAGAGTCTTGCATTCCACGCCCGCACGTCACGGCGTCACCGCTAAATAATACCATTCCGACCCACGTGGAGTCTAGACTATACGACACCCGGGCGATTCCGCGAGCACGTTTATCCCGCACCGCGTCTTCCATCAGAATTCTCCCCCGAACGAAAGCACGGGCGCCTGCACCCTCATATTCGACAATGGCGCCCATCTCGTATTACGCGCGACTGCGCCGATTCATGAACACTCATCTGTCCTTCATCTTCTTTCCCTGTCGATGAAACCTTGTTGGTCAGCACCCCCCGAAGCCCGCACTTTTTTTTTGTTTCGCTCTCGGCTCGATGACGACGCACGGGTTCATATCTATGATGGCTATATATCCCTATGCGGTCTATTCAGGTCGTGCTAGTGAGAAGTACTGCCCAATGCCCAGCGATCGCGGTCGTTTCCGAGACGCCCGCTGGCATGTGCGTGAGGACTCATCGATGAGCGATCTGGCTCCTGTGGGCCACTGGGTCCACGTTCGAATAGGTTCCACAGCGAAGAACAGAACGGATCGATTGTGGTGTCGAGCAAGAACCAGCCCCTAACCCTCTTCACGCCACTTCATTACGAATCCCAACCCAAGTGATCTCTCTCAGATACCAACGCACACCCTATCTTTGTTTCCATCGACGCCGTCGTGGGGCACGGCAACCGTTGCCTTGATAGCATCAGCACCTCCGCTTGTGGAAACATACACCCCGACGCTTTTGGACTCGGACATTTTTCATCATGATCGTCGTGTCGTCGTCGTCGTTACAGTCGTCGTCGCTCTCCGTGGTTGATTACAGATGCGTATCGCGATAATTCGTTTTCATCGACCTCCTTCCAACGAAACACATGTACGCCTGCGCGCGGGCTTCGATCTCCACCGAATGTAACCCCATCCGGCGCTCTCAATCGCAAAACCCCCTCATTCCTGATACGGATGCGGCCCCCCTTGATGCCAACGATCGATTCCTATCTAGTGGTGTAATGCGAGGTCACAAGGGGCTGATTTCGGGCCATGGGGTATTGAAATATGGACATCCTGGCGCGGGGGAAAAGGAACGCTAGACTACTAGGCCACTATAGGTCGCCGGCGACGCGATATGGCCAAGTCCAACGTTTCGACGACGAGTACGTCAATACGCCGTCACGCGGGTCCAGCCGAGGACTTGTCCCGCTTTCCTCGGTCCCCAACGAAATCGAACCGTGACGCTGGGGCCGGCTAGTCTCTAATCTCTATGTAATCCGTCTTCGGTAGTCTATCACCGCTCTATCTATCCCCTCCCAGAGAGACGCGTTTCTCAGATTACCTCCGATCAGCCCATCGGTGAAGCACAAGTCAAGGATCGTACACTGCCTGTCACCGCCTCGAGAGTCGAGACGCGTCCGTTCGCTCCACGTCGTCCGACGTCCTTATCGGACCTTATCAGATGTGTACAGCGGGATTAATCAAGGACGTAGAAAGTGCCAGTGGTATGGCGCATCATGCATCATGACGCACACGGATCAGCCTCGTTCACGGCGTCGAGAAAAAAATATAAAGGGAAAGAAAGAAAGGCGCCACATCAAAGAGTCTGACCAACTTGCAGGACAAATTGACAAACGCTTTTCCCGCACCCGGCCCGAAGCCGAGCACGGAACACCGCCGGGGGGAGGGAGAGGTCGATTCAGAGCGAAAAGGCAAAAAGGCAAGGAAGGGAAGCCTTTGAAAAAAAGAACCACCCCTTGAAGGGGGGAGGGCGTTGCACGGTCGTTGTTGGAGACGAACGTTCGAATATCGAATGTCCCCCCCCCCGGGAGACGGTGAGAGAACGCGAGGATGTGTAGTATAATAAGAGGATGTATTTCCCCGTTTGCTCAGGTACTTGCTGTAAACGAGCGAAAATGGGCCATCGTCAAGTCGACCGCATTTCATCCAAACATGCTTTAGCCTTGAAAAGAAGGAGAAGGAGAGAGAAGAGAGGTACGCGCACCGTTGCCACGACGCTGTGGAAGGTCGAAGAATCATACTTGTAGCGTTATACTTCGTGCCGTCGAACGCAACGTAGCGTGGACCTGGCGTGGTGCATCATGATGAAAGACGTACAGCCTGCGTGCGATCTGTGATATCATGCACGAATTGAAGTACAGCTGGCATGCCATGGTCAGCGTGCGTGGACACGGACACCGCCGACGGCACAGGGGCAGCAAGGGGGAGATGCGTTCATTTACTAGCGTAGGACGAGATCTGCTACCCCGATGCGGCTTCCCCGAGCGCATGGTCTTGAACCCACCTTGAGTCCCTTACGTGCATGGCAATATTGCAATGGAACTGAAGAGCATTCGACGAGTCGCTGACAACCGTGGCCGGAGATAGGTCTGAAACGTAGCCACAGTGTGACACGCACTCAGGTGTGTGCCGGCGATAGTCTATATGAATTGTGCCTGCTGCGACGCGCTAATGACGGGCGATATAAGTCTCGTACAAATGGTAAAAAGTAATCAAAAGCGGGAGAGAGCACATGACATGGGTACTACTACTACATGTGTGCGAGCCAAGGAAGAAACGCTCAAGTACGATAGCCTAGAGAAACAGAAAAAAAAGGGAAGAAGCATAAGTTATTCTGAACCAAGGCAATACGAAAAAAGAAAGTAGTATCAGTAGAGAAAGATAGAAGCCGGACGCGAGGCGAGGCGGCGAGGTAAGAAGAAAGAGAGGGAGAAAATACAAACAAAAAAGGAGAGTGGTTGTGCGTATTAGAGCTACAGTGTGCTTCCATACAGAATGCCCAATCGTCCAAACAGTCTATAGGAGTCGAGAGAGGAAATTATGAGTGAATGCCCAATGACGTCTTTGACCTACAACATATTCTTCGAGACGTCCATTCAAGAACCATAAGCGTGAATCGAAACGGGAATGCGAACAAAATAAGACGGCGGGGGAAAGTAGGAAATGATCAACGTTTACGGGAGCGCGCACGGGCAGAGTTGTCAATTGAATGTCTGCGCTGGAGCATTTTTCTAGAGGGCCGTAGATCCGAGGCAAAGCTCATCAAACGACTAAAAAGCGGCTTTTTTATTCCGCCGCCGCCGCTACTACTCGCTCCCGAATAGGGCGAATGCGGCGATGAGGCTGATTTAGTGGTTGAACTTGCCGTGTACAGCGAAGGCTCGGGGCCGGCCTGTATACACCCGGGTGTTAGTTGGCTGTCCCTGATATTGAGAATGGAGGGGGGTAGGGGCATCGCAGAGAACTTACAAGAACCTTGACTTTCTGGCCGGGGGTCGGAATGATGTAGTAGGTACTCCCCGAGTCCCCACTGGCCGCTTCGCTGATGGGAGATGGCCCACGAGGCATGCCAACGTCTCTATGCATGGGACCTCTAGGCCCATACCGTGGTTCCTCATGTACAGACGAGAGATTGCTGCGCACGGGGTTGTATGGCGTTGCCGTGATACGAGGGTACTGAGGGAAGCCAGACCCTGTAGGGGCAGAGATCGTGTGTGTCATTCCGGGTGCTTTGTGTGGCGCATAAACAATAGTAGGCGGGGCGTAATGATCACTCGCATGGTGATGAGCCGGGGCGTAAACGATCGACGGAGGTGGTCGATTACCACGTGAGTGTGAGTGGCTGGGGTGTTGATGATCATATGGGTCATGAATATGTTGGGAATGAGAATACACGACGGGCGGGGGCCCTTCGACATGGCCTGGGGGATAACGTGGAGGAAGAGGCTCGATCACCTCTGGCTCATCTTCGTTGGGAACGGCCCGCGGCTGGCGATGCTGAGGCTCTGACGACCGACGAGGGCGGTATGTCCCCGTGGGGCGGTGGGGTTGCGCATTTGGATCAGAAGGAAGGATGTGGATCTCTTCTGGAGGCGTCGAGAAGTCGTCTTCATATGCCCTCGGGAGACCGTGTCGCGTAGAAGGGTGATGGGGCGCCGCATGGTCATGGTATCGCGAGTGGGGAGGCGCATATGCATCCGCGGCAGACCTCGCGCGGTCGTGGGAGTGGTACGCCGTGTGAGGACGCGGACGAGAATTAGGACTATAGCGAGGTACCGGTTCCCGATGAGGGTCATGAACATTCTCATAGTGCCAGTGCGAGATAGGAATGTCTCCCCTTCCGTCGCCGTATCTGAGGACCATCTTTGGTGGGAGTGAGTGGGTGCTGTCCTCGTCTGAGCCGTGTTCCTCTACTTCTTCTACAACGGACGGCGGGCTGTCCGGAGAGCGAAATTGGCCGTGACAAGGCGAGTGCGAGTGCGAGTGCGAGTGCACCCAGTACGCGGTACGCTCCTTGGAGCTTCTGAAGACTTGTATGGCTTCGGGCGAGGTGGTGTACTCTGTCATGGGGCGCTGCAACCGCTGGCGTCGCAGATGGACGGAGGGAAGCCGATGTCAGGGCCGACGTGAAGGACTGAGACGAACCTTGGGCAGGGAGAAGAAAAAAGAAGAAAAAGCCCTGAGAACAACGTAGGCTTTATAAAGTGCTGCGAGGAGTTGGAAAATCCCGTGTCAGTTACGAGATCAACCCCCGTTGGGAGCCCGAGTTTGGGATGGATACGCGCAACGGGCAAGATCCAGGTTAGAGATTCATCGCCTCGTCAGCGGGAGATTACAATCGACTTATTTCCGGACTGGCCAGTAAGAATTTTCCAGATCATTACCACTTGGATCGCGCTCTCGACAAGATTGGGATCATCGGAAACGTGTGTGCAACGAGGCAGATACCTCAGATACCCCGAGGTACTTTTCTGGTCTCATTCACAGCCTGCACTGTGCGTGAGCCGAATCTTCGCTGAAATTAAATGCCGAGTCAGAACACGCCCTGTATTTTTGATCTCGAACACTGATGGCAGCGTGGCCTCTCAACCTATCTCTAGCACCCGCAAACGCACCACCATGGCCTGTAGGGTGTCATCCCACTCAGCTCTCCAGAGGGCTGGATGTCGAACACCAAATGTGTGGCATACAGCAAAAAGGCAGTGTCTAACGACACTGGACAAATAACTCACCCCAAATGCGTCCGAAGACAATGACTCCACTGGTGCCGAGATGATCCCATCTATGTGCGTCAGTGGCCAGGAACCCAGGTGAAGGGTGACCTCCAGGTTGTCACATCATGCATCATGATTCACATGATCCATGGCTCATACAGGAAACAAACAATTGCGCTACCGGCGACCTCCTCGACTCGGAGGCGAACCGTTCAGGCGCCCTCTCCTTTCGTCCCTCCCAGGCCCAGGGCAGCCGAAATAGTCACCAATCCAGTGAGTCCTGCTCTGGTCTCTGGAGTCTGCTTGAATCCTGAGTCTGCCGACTTAGACGGGCTGATCGAGGGAGAGGGGGCCGATTATGTAGCTGCGGAACTCTCTGGCACTGAATTGCCAGCGGCGGGTACGTCTGCGCGGGAAACTCCTGAGCTTCCAGCGCCGGCAGGTCCTGACGAAGCAGTGCCTCCGCCTTGTACGAGTATAGGCGTCACCGCCTCTTCAGCTTCAACCACGACCGTCGTCTGCCCAGGCAACGTCCTGACTGCGATCTACTACGCAGGCTGCAAGCGTGCAGGATTCCATTACCATGGGGGGGAACGCCGAGTTGGCGTATTCCAACATCACATTGTTGACACTTTCGACCACTATCACTGCGGTGCAATCGAATGAGGACCATAACCAAGATTCAGTACAACAGCAAGACACCTACCTGTGCCGACGAACGCGAGAACCTGATCAATCCAAATTCCAGTGGGCTGACCTGGGAATAGCTGGTTCGTAGTCTCACCGTTCGTTGCGACACCGATAATGTCGATACCAAAGGGCTGTGGATCGGAACTCGGTACGGTCAAGGATATTTCAACAAAGCAGACTACGCACCCCGGACACGGTGAGCCTGAGAACACGCCACGAAAGAGGCGTCGGTCTAGAATCTGATGCCTACCTGGTACAGCAAATGACCACACAGCATAGTGCGAGTAAATGTCACCCAGTTTCCCGAACGAATGGAAAGGCGAGTGAACGGCGAGCGGTCGAGACAGCGGATAGCAAACTTTGTTGAAGGCGTTCCCGTCCTAGACGTTTTTGTGGTAGGAAGCGGGATACGTACTGACGGGGCTTTATATTCTGGTCCTTTTTGTTTGGATTTTCAGTTCGTAATGGAGCGGCCACATCTTTAAGAAGTAATCGGCCTCGTGTGACCGCATACCATCTCCTCAGCGAGAGTCACATCTCTGAGACACGGAGATACAATAGTGGGCTTGGTAAGCTTTGTTCCGCAAATGCCTTAGCATGAACAGCGACATGCATGTGTCAAGGGTGGTAGCATTCCTGGCTCGAAATGAAGTACTGGAGTGGTCTCAAAGACATCGCATAAAGTCAGGGGCTCGGGCCGTAGAGCGGCAGGCACGCTTGGCAATCCGCGTGGATCCGGCGGAATACGTCAAGCATTCCGGAGAAGCAAAGATAATCGCATCCACTCTTCAAGCTTCATTAATCATTTCCAACAAAATGCGCAATGCCTCGCAATATTTCCAGCCAGAGTGATGTGACAATATGTATTGAATAGATTGAGCAGTAAGACCATGCGGGAACAATGCAACAGTATTAATATGGCAAGCAAACGGATAGAAACAGAAGAAAAAGAAGAAAACATGGTAAAACTAGGAACAGCGAGCGATGTGGGAGAGGCACAGGGATAGCCTAGCTATCTGCAAACAACATTAAAGGATCAGAGGGCCCCCAAAATCAAACTAGAAGGAGAAAAAGAGGAACAAATCGGGAATCTAAAAGCTTTCACGCCATCGAGAGTCGCTGATTGACTTGTTTTCGCCCTGTGACTGGGAGGGTACTTGCACGTCCCACGCCGGAGTTTTCGGCATCTAGGTGGAAGCCTGGAGGCAACGTCTGTGGGACTGAAGGGAAGGCATCAAAGATGTCCTTGTCGAGAAGACTAGAGGCAGGGGAGAACTCCAGCCGTCATTACTAGTCCTCCTCGAGGTAGGCTAG
>JBBPLO010000788.1:0-14715 GCA_038089835.1 Retiboletus flavoniger | reverse complement strand
ACTACCCTAGCGATTCTAGGGTAGTCTCCTTGTCCCAAGTCCCTATCAGACGTCGGTCTCTTCGTGAGTATCGCCTGTAGACGACTCCCATTACCTTGAGCCCTCCTTTGTACGCTACGCGTAACAAATTGTACAATGGGGGTAATGTTACAATTTTCTTTCCATCTCATCATATACTGTTGATAGTCTGCTTTTCTCACTTCTTCTCTTATCAAAGGATGCCATTCTATTGTCCTCATCATGCCTATCTACTTATTGGAGGCCCTATCTCTAGTTACCTTTGATCTCTTGATCTCAGACATCACTTCTCCTAATTAGGTTCTCTCATACCTAATCATTCTCCCTCATTCCATAGTATTCCAGGGTCTGTGCACTAGTACTTGTTCCTATAAATAGTCGTCGTTATCATGTATTCCTCACTCTTGGTCTATGCAATCTAGTGTATTATCAAGCGTCAATCCTGAGATCTCTTCAAGCGTTTCCTTGAAGCCTTGATATCCTTCAGTCATAGCCCTAGTCTTCACCTAGTTCTAACTTGTTAAGACATTAGTCTCTTCATGAGTATTGCCTTAACAGTTGAGACTCCCTCAGGACCTTGTTGGTACGCTTCGTGTAACAACCATTTCCATGGAGATCACCCAGAAATCAACACCTCCCTTGACCACTGTCCCCGATTTCTGCAAAGATCTTGCCAATGTCTTTGCTGAATCTACCCATAATATCCTCCCAGCCCATCAGTCCTTCAACCACACTATTGATCTCAAAGACTCCTTTGTCCCGAAGGTAGCCAAAATATATTCTCTGAATCCCAAAGAAAAAGAATCCCTCAAAGAATTCACCGAAGAACACCTCAAGACAGGCCACATAGTCCCATTCAAATCCCCTCAAGCCTCCCCCTTCTTCTTCATTCCCAAGAAAGATGGGACCCTTCATTTATGTCAAGATTATCACTATCTAAACTCCCATACCATCCGAAATGCTTACCCATTACCTCTCATCTCTGACCTCCTGGATGACATGAAAGATGTCA
Source organism: Retiboletus flavoniger (assembly GCA_038089835.1). Classification (NCBI taxonomy): domain Eukaryota; kingdom Fungi; phylum Basidiomycota; class Agaricomycetes; order Boletales; family Boletaceae; genus Retiboletus; species Retiboletus flavoniger. Next base: position 13,685 of record JBBPLO010000788.1, on the reverse strand, counting down.
ACCATTTCACCAAGTTGGATGTCCATTGGGGGTACAACAACATCCGAATCCGTGAATCTGACCAATGGAAAGTGGTGTTCATCACCCCTTTAGGACTTTTTGAACCCACAGTGATGTTTTTCAGATTTTCCAATGCTCCTTCCACCTTCCAGTTGTTTATGAATCACATCTTCACAGACATGATTGCCAAACGTTGGTTGAAGATCTACATGGATGATCTAGGCATCTGTACTAAAGGTTCTCTCTCTCTCCACCACGAATGCACCTGATGTGTCCTCCTTCACCTATGAGAACACAATCTCTCTCTCAAACTCTTCAAATGCTCTTTCAACACTCCAACCATGGAATACCTAGGCCTCATCATCAGGAATGGCGATATACAAATGAACCCTCATAAACTCTCTGCTCTCAAGAACTGGAAACCTCCCACCACCATCACTGGCATCAGATCATTCATCAGATTCATGAATTTTTATAGGAAGTTCATCCCCAACTTCTCCAATATTGTTGCCCCCTTAGTTTTCCTCACAAAAAAAAATGAAACATGGAACTGGACTCCCCTCCAACAAAATGCATTCCACTCTCTCATTTCTGCTCTCTGCTCCACCCCTGTCCTCGCTCTCCCTGATCCCTCCAAACCATTTTCCATTATGACTGATGCCTCCCTATCTGCTACGGGTGCCGTCCTCATGCAACCTGATCCCAACAGGGACTTATGCCCCTTAGCCTATTTCTCAAAAACCCTAGCCCCTGTTGAGCATAACTACAACATCTATGACAGAGAACTCCTCGCAGTTATTCTCGCCCTCTCCAAATGGCATCATCACCTACAATGTACTGCTCATCCTGTCACCATTATCACCAATCACAAAAACCTCTCCTATCTATGCAACCCCCACAAACTTTCTCGATGACAAGCTTGATGGGCCCTCTTCCTTCAAGACTTCAACATCACCTGGAAAGTCACCCCTGGTACCAAGATGGGACCAGCAGATGCTCTCTCTCGACAAGACCATGTTGACACCTCCCTTGACAATGCTGACTCCCCTATCATCCCTGAACCCCTCATCATCAATGCACTCAATCTCACTCTCACCGATCTCATTAAATCCTCCATGTCTTCTGACCCCCTAGTTACTTGGGCACTGGAAGCCATCTCCTCCTCATCTCCATTATTCCCCCACTCACTCACCTCCAACTGGACCTTTGAAAACCATCACCTGTTTTTCCATCACTGGATGTACATCCCACCCCCTGCTCAGTCCCCACTACTACACACCATCCACTCCTCTCCACTCATGGGCCATATGGGCATCTTCCGCACCAAAGCCATCCTTGAATGGGATTTTTGGTGGCCCAGCCTAGCCACCTTTGTCAAACACTTCATTGCCAGCTGCCCCACCTGCCAACAAAGCAAGGTTAACATCCATCCCTCACACCCCCCTCTCCTTCCTATCACCTCAACCTCCTTCATCCCCTTCTGCCAACTCTCCATTGACCTCATTACTGATCTCCCACCATCCAACTCTTTCAATTCTATCATGGTCATGGTCAACCATGGCCTTACAAAGGGGGTTGTCCTCCTTCCCTGCTCAAAAACCATTGATGCCGCTGGAGTCGCCCTCCTTTTTTTCAACAATGTATTCAAAAGATTTGGCCTCTACAACTCCATCATATCTGATCAAGGCCCTCAATTTGCTTCTGCCTTTGCTCTTGAGCTCACTCACCTACTCAAATATGATGTTCACCTATCATTCACTTACCACCCTCAAACTAATGGTCAAATGGAAAGGATGAATCAAGAACTCGAAGTCTACTTGTGCATCTTCTGTGCCAACAACCCCCATTCCTGGTTGACCACAATATCAGCTGCCGAGTTCCACCACAACTCTGCCCCCCACTCTTCCACCCAGAAATCCCCATTCTCCCTACTGTACAGTTATGAACCAAGGACCTTTCCCCCACTAGGCAAAATCTTCATTCCCACACTTGAAGACCACTTAGCAACCCTTGACAAAAATAGAAAAGAAGCCCTCACTGTCCATGAATCTGCATAGAAGTTAATATCTTCCTGGTCGTTCTGCAGGTTCTCCCCATGGAAAGTCAGAGACCAAGTCTGGCTGGAAGCCACTAATATCCACCTCCAACTTCCATCATGGAAATTAACCCCAAAGCATTATGGTCCATTTGAAATCACTTGTGTTCTATTCCCAGTATCTTACAAACTCCGACTACCCCCCACATGGTGCATCCATGACACTTTCCATGCTGCCCATCTATCCCCCTACCAAACCACCCATGCTTACAGCACTCCATTCCTATGACCGCCACCTGACATCATTAACCAAGAAGAGGAGCACAAAATCGAAGCAATCCACAGTCACAAGGGACCACAGTCTAAGCAATGGTTTCTAACCTCATGGAAAGGCTACCCACGCTCAGAGGACACCTGGGAACCTGAGTCAAGTCTCTGCCATGCCACTAAAATCCTCTCCACCTATAAACATCTCCATTCTCTCTAGAAAGTAAAAACAGCATTCACAAGATGTCAGTCTCTCCGTGAGTATCACCTTGTGAACACTGTACATGCCCCCTCACCTATTATTCTTCATCAACAATGTCCTGGCCCATATCTCAAAACAACTCCCCTTGCTCATCCTCCTCCTCCTCATCCTCGCAATCACTCTTATGATCACAATGAGCTTTCCCCATGTATCTGCCAGAATGAGAAAGACTCTCCTTATTTGCCACTATTCTTGAAACCCCCACCCTCATCCTCGCCATAGAAGCCCACCCATGCTTCCCTGAAGATGAAGTAATCCATTCACTCATCCGCATCTACCATACTGTCGCCTCCACTCAACATCTCATTGAATCTCAAAACCCCCCAGACCCTACCCTCTGATTCACATTGAGTGAAGCCTCTTGTCATGCCCTAAACACCCTATCCCTCCATGGTTTCACCACCTATGCTGAGGAGATCTCTCACACACTCATCTATCCCACCATCCATTGCATCCTTTCATCCCTCCCCTCCACACAACAAGATCTTTACATACAAACTGTAGAAAATTTTCTCCTTTCCCAACCCCACTCACTCCCTCTTCCCATTCTCCCCCCTTGCTTGAGACCTCTCATTGAACAACTCACAGACTTCCCCATTTCCAGGGAACCCAACCCATCTTCTCTCTCTCACGTAGAATCCCCCGCAGACTTCCTTGCTGATTCCTCCATCTCCATCCCCATCCCTGAGGAACCAGTTACGACCAAAGTCACTGTTGCAATCACAGTCAAGGTCGAAGTCAAACCCCCAATCCCTCCAACCTTTCCAATTTCCATGGTCCCATGTGAGATCTATCTTCCCAATGGAAACTCCATTCTCTCCTCCCCAGTTTGGGTCATCCCTTGGCCTGATATCCTCCATCCCGCCCCAGCCACTCCGTCCACCATCTGTCATCAATGTGGCCTATGAGGTCACTATCTTCAAGACTGTCTCCAACACCACTATGGACATTGCCACCTTTATGCCCCTGGACATTTCATGGTTCAGTGTTTGCTTTTCCAATGTGGCTACTGCAACAATTTGGGACACATGGAATGCTTCTGCTCCCATAGGAATTGTGGAATTTACCATGAACCTGGGCACATCATCAGTAACTGTCTGTTCAAGGTGCTTTCTCCCTTCCAGCAGGGCACCATCTTTGGGATTGGATCCCCAACCAGAGGAGCTCTTCCATAGGAATGGGTTGTTGATTGAGCCTGGGGCTCAATTATACAAAGGGGGTAATGTTATGTTTTTCTTTCCATATCATTGCATTCTCCTTCTTGTATACTTTACCTCCATAGTCTCTTACCGCAGGGGACGCACTCCTCGAGCCCAAGAGGTATATCTCTTTGTCAGTGGACCTTCTATGCTATCCCTTTCTGGCTTTCCTTAGAATATCACTCTCTTGATACTTATCTCCACAGACTACTCTCCTAGCTAAGTTCTCCCATACTTAGTCATTCCCTTGTTCCCCATTAGTTACCCTTGGTCTGTGCACAGGAGTTTCTATTAGTATAATTACCCATCATCACTCATGTACTATCCTTATTCTTGATCTGCACAATACTAGTGTATTCTCTTGAGTCCTCCCTAGTTCTTCATCATAGAAAGCCCTTAGCAACTCTAAGGTCTACCTCTAGCCTCAGTAGAATTCACAGAACTCCTGGACCTTCTATCAGATGTCAGTCTCTCCATGAGTATCACCTGATAGTCATTCTCCCTCAAGCCCTAGCCTCTCTCTTGGTATGCTACATGTAACAGCAATGATGTTGGAAAAGTTGGGGATGAATTTTTTGTAAAAATTGGCAAATCCAATGAATGATCTGATGCCGGTGATGGTGGTGGGGCATTTCCAGTCTTTGAGGGCAGAGAGTTTGTGGGAGTCCATTTGTACTTCCCCCTTTCCAATGATGAGACCTAGGTATTCCATGGTCAGGATATCAAAGGAGCATTTGGAAAGTTTCAGGGAGAGGTTGTGTTCACATAGGCAAAGGAGGACATGTTGAGTCCATTTGTGATGGAGAGAGAGAGATCCTTTGATACAGAGACTGAGATCGTCCATGTAGATCTTCAGCCATCATTTGGCGATCATGTCAGTGAAGATGTGGTTCATGAATGATTGGAAGGTGGAAGGGGCATTGGAAAAACTGAAGAACATCACTGTTGGTTCAAAGAGCCCTAGGGGGGTAATAAACATGGCTTTCCATTGATCAGATTTGCAAATTCAGATGTTGTTATACCCCCAATGGATATCCATCTTGATGAAGTAATTGGTGTCCTTTACATCATCCAGGAGGTTGGAAATGAGGGGTAAGGGGTAGGCATTTCGGATGGTATGGGAGTTCAAGTAATGATAATCTTGGCATGGGCAAAGGATCCCATCTTTCTTAGGCATGAAGAAGAAAGGGGAGGCTTGAGGGGACTTTGATGGGATGATGCAGCCCATTTTGAGGTGTTCTTCAATAAATTCTTTGAGGGATTCCTTCTTTTTGGGGTTCAGGGAATAGACTTTGGCGACCTTTGGGACGAATGTGTTACAATTTTTCTCCCTCATCATTGAACACTTTTTATCATTCACTTTGCTTCCATCCTCTCTTGGAGAGGCAGATGTTTATCATGCGTACAGTCCACATTTCTATTCCTGTGTGGTCCATTCTCTGTATATCTCCACCACCTGCCATTAGATAACCCCCTCTCTATGACAGTTGCCATGAACATTGCTCCTAGCTAGATTCTCTCATATCTAGCCATTTTCATAACCTTCCATAGGCTTCCTTCCCCATGTGCAATCTCTCCAATCTATAAGTAGTTATGTTTTGACCCTGTAAACTCCTCATTCTTGATGTGCGCTTCATTAGCATAATATCATTGATCATCCTCAAGTCCTGAGTGATTTCCCAGCATCCCTACACCTTGCTCAGCTTACTGCCACTCTTGACTTCTCCAAGACATCCCAGTGTATCCCTGTCATTAGATCATCTTCAGACATCAGTCTCTTCATGAGTATTGCCTGAAGTTTGTTCTCCCTCAAGCCCTAGTCTTTTTGTATGCTACACATAACAAAAGATCAAGAATCTCCTCTGGTCCCACCTCTTTAGGTGAAGGACCCCCATCTACCCATCATGTCATTCAAAGCACTGGAGGAAAGTGACTCAGAACTCCCTGACTTTTCCCAATATTGAATCCCTTCCAGGAGAATTGCTGGGTCTAGTAGAACCCCCTTCCTTGACCCCTCCTTCACACCCAGAACCTCTGCCCAGTGACCCACAACTGGACCCCCTCATCAGCCTAGCCCACCCCCTCATCAGCCCAGCCCACCCCCACATCAACCCAGCCCACCCCCACCCTCACTCCCCAGTCCAATCAACATCTCTAGATCACCATTGCCCACCATGCCCCCTGAACTGAAAGCCACCCTGCCAGCCAATTTCACCGGCCTCTCCTCCGATGCCTCCTGATGGATGAAGGCAATGAATGCCTACTTCCAGATCAACCAAATCCTATATCCCAATGACCCTGAAAAAATCATGACTGCCCTCAATAAGATGCCCTCTGGTCAAGGAGCCTCCTTCATCAAAGCCTGGTATAACAAGATGGCTGATCTCTCCATCACCACCAGAAAGTCCTTCAAAGACTTCAAAACCACCTTCTTCCCCTATGACATCAAAGCCACTGCCCACCTTGAACTGGCAAAATTGTGCCAGAAAGCCACCCACTCTGGTGATGGATTTCAACAATATATCACTGATTTCCAAAACTTAGCTGGGAAATCTGACATTACCGATGAACCACCCTCATTGATCACTTTGCTCTCAGATTAGACCAGCAGATCACCACCATGATCCTGTCCATGGGGACTATCCCCACCACCATTGCTGACTGGGTCATTAGAGCCAAGACCCTCCATGCCCAGAAAATAAGGATTCAATCGCTCCACACTAGGACCACCCCATCCTCCTTCTCCTTTGGTAATCACACCCCCAGGGACCCAAATGCCATGAATGTTGATGTATCCACCACACTGACCAAGCTCACCCCTGCCGAAAGTGTTACAACTCTACAGTACCCCTATCCTTTTTCTCCCATCATGTGTCCTCGCCCCTCATCTGCATACCTTCTCATTCCCCACTCACTCACTACCGCATCCCTCATCCTAGTCCCTGGCTACCTCCAGGACCCCTCCAACACCCGTCCTAGGAATCCCCATGTGATCCTCACATGACTGCATACCCCTCATGACCTTCATGATCCCTTCCACATGACTCTTATGCCTAACCCACATCTCAAGTTGACTGGTGCCTTAGCGCATCCTGGTCCTCCCTTCTTGCCTCATCCTAGTAACCCCCACAGATCCCTTATCTTCCTAGCTTACACGTTCCTCCCATGTGTACCCTTAACCCTGGCCTTGGCACTACCTCATGCCCCTATCTTAGCCCACACATCTACTATGCATCCCCTCATGTTCCTTTGGCCACATGGCCATCATATGCACCTCATGGTATACCTGCTTATTGGTGTATCCCCTTGTATCTATACATAGATCTCTCTCACGTCTCATGGACTTCTTACCTTAGCCATGACTCACCTCAGTAGATAACCCTTGGTCCGTGCATCATCTACATTAGTATATAAGCATAGTATGACTATCTTGTATCCCCTAACTTGACCATTAACTTCGATCATTAGACCATCACCTGTCCGGGTTGCACTTTTACTTTTCCTGCCTTCAGGCCACCTTGAGACTTGGTCTCTCCTCTGAGTCTATATCTGAAAGCCTTGAGCGTCCTCTTGGCCATAAGATCCCGCTGAGACAGTTCCATTGCATTCCCTCAGCATGCACAACACCAAATGCCTTTGTTCCTCTCATCCCTGATGGTACAATCGTAACAAATGGTCAAGTTACCTTCTATGGGTCACTACTAGGTGAACCCAAACCCCTACACTCATTACCTCGCCTTTGCTAGCCCTTTGTCCACCTCGAGCTGCAACATGATGAGTAGCACTTGACTCTCTCATATCTCTTGCTGATCTTCACCAATCCCCTTGATCTGACTTGCAGCAGATACCCCTTGATTCCCTCGTCACCCATGTATCCCCGGATTATCTCCAACCCCACCCGATCCCTCAGATTGTCCTCCTCTGCATCCTTACCCACCCTTACCCAGGGAAGAATGACCAGGATGTCATTAAACTCCCACCTTTGGCCTTCCAAGGCACCTCCTCAGGTCCTTTGTGACCAACCCACCTTCCTCCGCCTTTGGCCTATATGGGGTGATTCCCTGGGCACATGCGCACCACATGTTACGCTGGGCTGTGGAATACCAGCAGGGACTCAAAGTGAGCTCTTTGTGGATGCAAAGATGAGGGAGGATACGCAGGGTGTTCTGATAGCAACCTTCAGAGACATGCGTTCAAGGTGATGCCTTGAACGGAAGCAACACCAAACGGCTTGCAAGTGGACTTCAAGGGATTTCCTTAAATCCGGGACAAAGTACAAGGTGGAGACCCAGGGAGGACCTGTAGTCTCAGTGTGTGGATAACAGACCACGGCGAGAGGAGCGAGGAGTGGGCTTAGAGCTCATAGAATTGAGTAGACTAAGCTAAGGAAAGGATACAGGTCGGAGAGCGCGATATAAGTACAGACACCAAGGTATTAGGTAATGGACTTCTAGTAAGTCCGAGATAAGGAGTGAGTTATCCGCAGTAGATAAGGATGAGTCACGACGAGTCAGTTCTAATAATACAATGGTTCCGAGATAAGATGGAATGGGAGGAACCGGGGAAGCAGAACTCGAGGCATGAACGGAGTTCCTAAGTCCAAGATATGAGATAAGGAGGAGCAAGGACTTAGCTAAGTAGAAAGAAAAAGAAAAGAAAAGGGCGATCCACCATGGATCGTAACACTACCCCCGTGCTAGGGGTGAGACTCCGTCAAACCTTTCTCAAAGGTCGATATATCCAGCACTGGGGGAGCCCGTCATGTTAGCATAAGCAACGTCATCGAAGACATCATTGACGTCATCATTGCCATAGTTATGGACCTCGACTGGGGAGTGGCAGCGGCGAGGTTGGCAGTTGTGTGTACACAGTGGAGGAGTGGGATGTGGGGGAGGAGACGGGCGAGTCCAGTGGTTTCGGGTTTGCTCAGGGGAGCGATTGCCTCGGGACGATCTGGAGGACGATGAGAAGTGGGGATGGGGAGGAGGCCGATGGAGGGGACAGGTTTGTTGAGAATGACCCAGGGCGAACTGAAGACAGAGCGGGCACTGGTAGACTTGGCAATCGGCCCGAAAGTGGCCGAGGCAGTGGCAGTGAAAGCATGCCTGACGATATTGGGGATGGGTCTCCGGGAGGGGAGTCATCCCATCGTTGCCAGTCCAGAAGGCTTTGGCTCAGGCTAAGAAGTCTATTTCAGCCGGGTCAAGGGGGGAAGCAGACGCGGAGGGAGTGGAGTTGGCTCAGCGAGCCTGTCGTGCAGAGTGTTCTTTCAGGTACCTGTTGAGGTCCTGAAAGAATTCTAGCGCTCCAAGTTGATAGGCTAGGAGGAGCGTTATGGCGCACGCGTCGTGGTAGATGGATTGGAGGACGGTGTGGAGGCAGGCGTGCTGAGTGTCCATGGGGTTAGGAGGGATGAGGCCAAGTCTGGCGATCTGCAGGTATAATTTGGAGACAAGCTCCAGTGGGGAAGCGTCCTCGACAAAGGACTGTAGGGGGATGACGAGGTGAGAGTCAGTCAAGGCTGACGCAAGCTCCTGGAGGTTGTCGCAGGAGGGGTAGTCTTCGTGCAAGCGATGCGCATTGATGGGGACATCGACACTAAGGATGGGTGTCGGGAGGATGGTGGCGAGCGAGACGGGGGGAAGCTTGGGGGAGCAGTCGCCCCAGCATGGGGGACCAGCGGTGGGGGATCCCCAACCTGGGGATGGAGCACGGGAGGACGACGTCAATGGGTCGTACATGGTGAACGCGTGAGAAGCTATCATAGGAAAGTCTATGGGTAAGTTGTCGGCGAGGACAACGTTGTCTTTGTCAGCTAACGGAGACAACAGAGGAGGGGAAGAAGAGTGGAGGGATGATACAGTAGTAATGGAAGACATAGTTTTGTTTTCTTTCGGTTTTTGGGTACGCTACGAAGAGGGGGAAGAAAGAGGAGAGGGCTAAGAGGAAAAGGCGTGGGGGTGTGCCTTCTTATAGGCGAGTAGGATGGTCCGTGCATTTTTGAGATCTCTTTCGGGAAGCCAGGAGTTATCATTGGCGGAGTATCCTTTCCACCGGACGAGATAGTGGCGCTTATCCAAAGCTCCACGGTGACATATGATCTTCTCAATCTCATATTCTGCCTGTCTGCCGATAAGCTCCAGTGGGTTCTTTTTGAAATGGGGGCTGTAGACGGCATTTTGCCGATAGGGTGATAAGAGGGAAGCGTGGAACGTGGGGTGGAGCTTCCACGTCTTTGGAAGGGCTAGCCAGTAAGAGACGGGAGATGGACATCAGTGATAACGAAGGGTCCTTCTCTTTTGGGAGAAAACTTGGGATTGGCTAGTTCCCAGTGGAGGTTTCAAGCCTCAAGCCATACCTTATCTCCCTTGTTGAAAGGGGTAAAGGGTCATTTGTTCCTGTTGGCCATTACTTGGTGAGCTAGTTCGTGGGAAGCTAGGGCTTCGTTTCGAGCAGAGGATAGTTCTTTAAGTCAGGTTTCAATGGCTGGGACGTTGGAGGATGGGACTAGAGTGGGTAAAGGGTTAGGTTCGTACCCCATGAGAAGGAAGAAAGGGGATTTGTTCGTGACCAAGTGGGGTTGGTGGTTGTGGGTGAACTCGGCTAAGGATATTTTGCTGGCCCATGACATGGGGTCATCTCCGCAGAAGATGCGGAGGTAAGTCTCTACCTCTTGGTTGACCCTCTCAGTTTCTCCGTCGGTTTGAGGGTGGAAGGTGGTGGAGAGGGCAAGTTTGTAGTTGAGGATCTGTCCGAGTTCTTTGGAGAATGCCGAGGCGAATTGGGGGCCGCAGTCAGAGATGATTTTATCTGGTAGTCTGTACCGGGAGTAGACATTGTGGGCGAATAGGGTAGCGATCCTGTCTGCGGTCACGGTTTTCTTTGTGGGGCAGAGAATTACCCCCTTTGTAAGGCCGTGGTCGACCACGACCAGGAGACTATCAAATCCATCAGAGACGGGGAGATCGGTGATCAGATCGCAGGAGATCTGTTGGAAAGAGCGAGTGCAGAAGGAATGGATGGGGACGAGCGGGGGTGTGGTAGGGTGTGTGTTGGTTTTATTTTGCTGGCATATGGCACAGCCAGAGACATAGTTTCAGATGTGGGTGGTGAGGCCCAGCCACCAGCATTCGGTGGCGACAAGTTGGCGGGTTTTGAGGTAGCTGGGGTGGCCAGCGGTGGGGTGGTCATGGTGTTTGGCCAAGACCGCTTGGCAGGAGTTGGGGGAAACATAGAGACGGCCGTGGAAGGTGAGGGCACTGTTGGTGGATTGCCAAGGGGAGAAGTGGGCACGGAAGGACGCCGGGAGGGGTGCAGAGAGGGATTGGATGGCTTGGAGGGCTGTGGGATCAATGGTGCATTCCTCGGAGATTTGTTTGGCAAGGAGGGTGTCAATTGAGGCAACAAAGGTGGTCTCAGGGAGGACAACGACGGCGGTGTTGTCGGCGTCTTTGGAGTCATGGTCCAGACGGCAGGAGAGGGCGTCAGGACTGGCGAGTTGGGCTGCGGGGGTGTAGGAGAACTTGAGGTCGTAGTCTGCAAGATCGAGAAGCCAACGCGCCTGGCAGCGGTTGAGGTCTTGGGATTTTCGGAAGTAGGTGGGGTTGTGGTGGTCGGTGAAGACCTTGACGGGGAATGGGGCGCCTCAGAGGTAATGGCGCCAGGCAGAGAGGGCTCTCATAATGGCAAGGAGTTCCTGGTTGTGGACGTCGTAGTTTCATTCAGCAGGGTTGAATGACTGAGAGATATAGGAGCAGGGTTTCCACTCTCCGTTGGGGTCGAGCTGTTGGAGGATGGCACCAGAGGCGAATTTGGAGGCATCGGTGGCAATGGCAAATTGGGCACCAGTGTTGGGGAGTTGTAGGATGGGTCGGGAGAGGAAGGTGTTCTTGAGGGAGTTGAAAGCGAGTTGACACGCAGGGGACCAATCCCACGGTTGGTTCTTCTTGGTGAGGTCAATCAGAGGTCAGGCTGTGGTGGAATATCCTTCGATGAATCACCTATAGAAGTTGGTGAATCTGAGGAACAAGTGGACTTGTTTTAAAGTGGTGGGGACGGGCCATTTGGCAATACCTTCGAGTTTGACGGAGTCCATAGCAATATGCCCCAGTTTGACGATGAGGCCGAGGTATTCCACTTCGTCAGAGGCAAATTTGCATTTGTCAAGCTTGAGGTGGAGGTTGAGCTCCGTCATGCATTGGAGGATGCGACGGGTTCTGTTGGTGTGAGTCGCTTTGTCGGGGGAGAAAATGAGGAGATCATCCATGTAGATGACAAGCCATCCTTTGGCGATTAGATCTCTGAAGGAGTCGTTCATGAATCGCTGGAATATTGCAGGGGAGTTGGTGAGTCCGAAGTACATGACATTGGGCTTGAAGAGGCCGTGATGGGTTACGAAAGTGGCTTTCCATCGGTCTTCAGGGGAGATTTGAATGTTGTTATATCCCCATTGGGCATTGAACTTGGTGAATTTTCGGGCATCCTTGAGTTTGTTGATGAGCTCGGAAATGAGGGGGAGTGGGTAGGCATCGTGGACAGTTGCCTCGTTGAGCTTTCGGTAGTCTTGGCAGGGGTGTAGTCCTCCATCCTTCTTATGGATGAAGAAGAAGGGGGATGCTTGGGGGGATTTAGATGGGGAGATCTTTCCCGCAGCAAGGTTTTCATCAAGGAATTTGTCAGCGGCAGTTCTCTCTTCCAGAGAGAGTGGGTAGATCTTTCCGATGGAGGGGGAGAAGTCGGGTTTCAGAGAGATCTTATGGTCGTAAGGTCGGGATGGGGGTAGGTGGTCAGCCGCTTCCTGAGAGAAGACTGCTTTGAATTCTTCGTACTCAGGGGGAAGCAAAACTTTTGGGGAGGCTAGGGCTTCTTCTTTGGCGAGTTTGGTGGCTTTGGTGATTTTGGCTATCTGGGAGGTACAGAGGAATCTGGACCCACATTGGATGATCCGAAAGACAGACTGGTTTCGGATGGCGATGTTTAGATATCTTTCCTCCACTTCTCGATCAAGGTAATTGTGGAGGTAATTGTGGGAGATGGTGTTGACAGGGATGGAGTCGGGTTCGTGCGCGGGGAAGGTGTAGACCTTGTTGTGACGTTCAAGATCTTTCTTGTGTTCTCGGTGGAGTAGGGCAGATTGGTCAATGGACTCGTCCAGGGTTAAGGTCCTGGTGGTCCAGTTGATTTTTGGGTTGGCAGTGTGGAGCCAGGGAAGTCCGAGTATGAGGTTATCTTGGCCGAGGTGCATCACGTGGAAGAGGACCTTTTGGGCTAGTCCTTCGATGTCTAGGAATAGGGAGCAGGTGTGGGTGATTTTTCCCCAATGGTTGGTGGTTCCATCCGCATTTTTGGCGAGGATGGGGGTGGTGAGTTTGGTCAACGGTAGTTTGTGTTTGGCAACAAAGCCATAGTCGACGCAGGAGATACTAGCACCACTATCGACGAGTGCTTTTGTTTCGACGGTTTTCATGGTGTATGAGGGGCGAATGACTCGGACCGGAATGATCATAGATTTAGTCACTGCTTTTACAAGTACAGAAGCAATATAGGAAGGGGCTAATGTCGAGGTAGGCTTCCTTTCTAAAAATCCTGGAGGAACACGGCTTTTACCGATTCCTCATCTTCGTCGTCATCTTCAATTTCTTGAAGCCGGGGAATTTCTTCATCGTCAGTCACCTCCGCCACCTTCTTGGTTGGTGGGCGAGGGGCCCTCAGGGCCTGTGGGGAAAAAGCTGGGCAGTTCCGGGAGGAGTGGCCACTTTGGCGGCATCTGAAACAAAGGTTGTTCTTAATACACCTCTGTTTTTCTTTGGGGGTCATCTTGGTGATGGTTCGGATGACATCGATGTCCATGGCGTTGGGGTTGACTCGGGTTTTTGGGGTAAACAAGATGTCTTTGGCACGGGCAGCTCCAGACCTGGAGGCG